>JAQGAH010000012.1:0-169306 GCA_034696885.1 Lepidocyrtus paradoxus
TCGTGCTTATGAGTTTGCCGAGAGGTGTAATGAGCCTGCCGTCTGGAGTCAACTGGCCAAGGCACAGCTGCAAAAGGAATTAGTAAAGGAAGCTATCGATTCTTACATTAAGGCGGATGACCCGGCCTCAAATGTTGATGTGGTGGAAGCTGCACATAAGACTGGTAAGAGGGTAGAATTTTAATATATCCAAATTCTTGATTCCAAAAAGTTTTTAATAAAAAAAGTCTAAATAATATTTTTCCATGCCAATGCAATGTAGAATCATGGGAAGATCTCGTAAGGTATCTGCAAATGGCATTGAAGACAGAAAAGGAATCCTTCATTGAGACGGAATTGATTTATGCTTATGCTAAAACCGGCAGGCTGACAGATTTAGAACAATTCGTTTCTGGTCCAAATCACGCTGACATTCAAAAAGTAAATCCCACGTATTTACTAATACATACTGCCTCTGATTTATGAAGATTCTCAATTCGTATATGATGTATTCTGTATGTGTCCTGCTTCTTATTTTAGATTGGTGACCGATGTTTTGAATCTGGAATGTATGAAGCAGCTAAGCTATTATATAACAACATTTCAAATTTCACAAGACTCGCTATCACTCTGGTTCATTTGAAAGAATATCAAGGTGCAGTGGACACAGCGAGGAAGGCAGACAGGTAAAAACTTTTTTTATAAGGAGTACAAAATAAAAATATGTAGTCAGTTTAGTTAGTCATTGTGTTTATATTTCCACAGTACTCAAACCTGGAAAGAAGTTTGTTTTGCATTGGTGGACTCTGAAGAATTCCGCTTGGCACAGACGTGTGGTCTTCATGTCGTGGATCACACAGATGAAGTGGAGGAGGTCATTAACTACTACAAAAATCAGGGACACTCTGAGGAGCTAATCGATTTATTAGAGGCTGCTCTGAGGAATAATCATTAGCCTAACATTCAGGGCATTATTATTGTCTTAAAGGTTAAGTGAAGTTTTGAAGTTTCCTTTTTTAAGTAAACGAGAAAAAAAGTACAGATTATTATGTGCTGCCGATGTTATTACAAATGTGCTAAATCATGCTATTTATGTACGTATTTTGTTTATTCATTATCAATGTTCATCCGTCTATAACCATTTAAAAGTGAAGATCTAATTTCAATAAATTTTATAAGATTACGTTCACAATATGATCAATATGTTGCATTTTATATAACCTTCCATGTTGTCTATTATTATTGTTATTATTTTGCGCTTCTAAAATGACTAATCAAACAAAAACACATTCATGTTTTTTACTCACAAGCATACGAGGTGCATATTATTAATAAGTATGGACATTGATAATATCTTAGCAAACAACTAGTGGATTTATTTATGTGATCCACACTATATTTGATTAATATTATTTTGGCTCATGAAATATATTTAATCTAAGTGCAAGAATTTTCGGGGAAGTGTGTAGATTATTGGCTATATTTTACTAAAATTTCCTGAAGTTGTGCGCAATCCGTAGGTGCATTTGTAAACATACTTCCTATGGATACATGAGTCTCCCATTTTATATGAGAAATCACTGTGCAGCATCCAAAGTCCAGGATCTGGAATGCTAAATACCGATATCTCTCATCAGTCTCGAACGACGTCTGATTTGTATATACACCATAAAATGGGCGGCCAGACGTTGGTTCGATAAAGTCTGCCCATTGTCCCTTTTCTCGCAATTTTCGGCATACATCCTTTGCGGTTTGTATAAACTACAAAAGTAAGAAAACGACAATATTAGCCACTTATAACAGCATTGGTCAATGTTAATTAATTTATCCCCACATTTATAGAAAATGGTTGATGATGTTTTTCATAAGCTTACGCACTATGCAGACATTCGACATACAGTAACTTATCACAGGAGAGAAAACCGTCATGTTAATTTTGAATTATCAAATCGAACCTTTTCAATGATGACCACTCTTTCTTCCTCAACTTCAGGACTCCAACTCGTCATGTCATACTTGGACTTAAGACTCAGCGTGATCACTGTTAACGCCCCTTCTGCCAAGTTTACAGAGCTGAATATACTAGCCAATTCTGGAACGTAAACCAAATTAGGTTGAGCAAATTTTTGTGTTTGGTGTGGAACAGTTTATGATTATTTTAGATTTTAGATCTAAATTGTAAATTGTCTTACCTTTTCGAAGTAGATCGGGACAGGGAAGTGCGGTACACTCTATTCTGATGTCTTTTCCTAGCAGCGAATTTTCTAATGTTTCCAACATTTCAGCTTCGTATTGTTCGACGTCAGCAGTACTTTGGAGTACCTGTGAATCGACATATCGAAATTCAAATACCAGAAAACAAAAACGACACTGTTGATACTTGATGATAAGTGAGTAGAATAATTTTGATTACAGCAATCTGGTTTAAATTACTCGAAACAACAGATAAGACATACCTCACCCTGGCGTTCGTGATTCGTCGGAGACTTCAGCAAACTTTTCCAGAACTCGACGTCTTTCTCCAAAAACTCTTTATCTTGCTGCAAACGCTCTAAGGTTGGCTTATCTGCACTTAATGCCTCGTCAAGTCCAACATTTCCTGGGAACGTTAAACGCTGATCCATCGGTCCAAGACATTCAAGCGTAGGATCCGGCCAAACTGTTCGCTTCAGCTTGTCTAAATAAAATAGAATCAATGAATTTTAAACTATTTTTAATTCACACATTTTCATGTTTTTAGATTGCCTGTCAATAAAAGCATTTAACCTACCTAATTGACTGCCACCAAATAGCGCATGCTCTACATACGTATTTTTTCTGCGCCACCAGGAGTAATCTCTGTCACTCTGAGTTGTAACTTCCGGAAGGCTCCTGCTCTTCGAGCTCCTGCTGAAAACTATAGGTGTGATGAGCTACAAAATGGGACAATAATTCAAAACTACATTAACAAAACTTTGCCGGCTATTACTTGAAATTTTACTCAACTTAATTTAGATAATGGAAAATAAAAATTTAAACTACAAAATATTGATTGAATAATAATATTGAACAACGAGTTTAGAAAAGATAGTATATACCCGATTCGCCATAGCCATAGTCCTTGCATTCAAGTGTGATGAATGCGTTCATCCACACTCATCTGGGGACACATACATTAGGGTCTACCCAGGACAACTTAACAGAGAATTTGAATAACTGCGCTCGCTGCCGTTAGTAATTAGTTGACGTAGTTTAAATGATGTGCAAGATTTTGTAATACCCAACTATGTTTAATTAGTTACACAAGTAGGTATTACAAATGATTCGCTTCAATTTAATACGTTCAATTTGATAATCAAATTGTGTAATTTATTCACGTCCATGAAGGTCTACCCCGTTGCATGTTGGTTACGCTACGCTAGTTGGAAATTGAGAGTTAAATATTTAAAGATAAAAAAAACTGTTTTACTAAAGAAAACTTGTTACAAAAGAGTTCAGAGAGAAAAGAGAGTAATACATAAAGTTTGGAAAATGTAATATCAAAATTGTACATATGCAAAACAGTCAATTAGGAATTTCTCCCGGACGGGAACGTCATGTGCTTGACCTCCTGATTGTAAATGATACGTATCAGACGCAATTTCGTAAGGTTAATTTCGAAGATGAAGGGATTTCTGGTCACCTCATGGTAATAGCAGAGTTCAGTGCAAAAAGTCCAAATTATCTAGTAAGAAGGAAGTTTGCAATTATAACATGCAGAATAAACTGGGAACTCTTAATTACCAAGTAGCCAACTTTATGTGATAGTATGCCAGAAGCTATGTCCCAGTTCGCTATGTTTTGACCCTACAATCAAAGGTTCCGAGAATTTTTTATGACTGCATTCCTAAGAAAATAGTGAAATGGCGTTCAAACAGTTTCAGTTTACTTTATCATCATCAAGATCAAAAAGACTAGTGCAAATTAAGAATTATTACAATGACCAGGTTAAAAGAACTTAACGTGGATTTTCAGTCAAAGTTTAAAAAATATAGTAAGCTAATTAGTTAGTCAATACACAATGACATAAAAGATAGATTAACGACAACATGCACGCATGGCATGATTATAATTTCTTAATTTAAAGCTGAGTTAATTTATTACTAATTTGTGATGTGTAAATGGCTTCTTTGATTTCTAACAATGCATTTTTCACCTTTTTATTTAACATTTTTTGCTTCGAAAGTTCCAAAATGATACTTTCAAATTCCTTCGCTAATTTCTTATGCATTTTTTGCGTGCCCAAACTGACAAACAGTGCCTATCTGTGGATGGATTCGCATATGCAGCATCCTCAAAATCCCAACCGTCAGGGGTCGCGGGAATGAAGGATTTTATGCACTCATATCGCGAAAAAAATAAAAACGCCTTGACAACGAGAAACTATCATTTTCAGATGAAAATACTACAACAGAAGAATATGACAATTATAAATGATGATTATACATAACTACGGATATTTAGAGGAACGTCCCTTTCCTATTGAAGATGACTGCGGACGCACTGTTTCAGTTTCTGAACCAGCAAAACCGTCTCTCGTAGCTTTTTACATTGACAAGTATGATGACAAGTGATGATGGGGTGGTATCTTTGGCACCTTATAATCTCAGAGATTTAAAGTTCACAAACTGTATTCTCATCATGCCCCGGAATGTGTGGTTTTTTGTAGCAGAAGATACCAATGAAGGAGAGAATAAAAGGGTCGTGATTGAACTATGTTAGAAACGGAAGTTCTGTTGGAGTATATGTATGTTGAGGATAGTGACTCTGCTAATGCGGTTGAAGCGGTGTAGTAGGTCAATTTAGTGTAAGTTAAAAGTTTCTAAGAAGAGGTAAAAGAAGGCCGGGCGTGTCGTTTCAGTAATTATTTTATTGATTTACTTTTAAAGAACTTTGGTTAGCATTGGACATCATTAAATTATGTCATTTTGTTGCAAAGAAATGAATGATTCCAGTAATGAAAAGCTTACATAAGTATAACGAATGACGGAAAAGAGATGTTCATGCTCAATTTCCCAGACTTGAATACTGAGCAACGCGCTGCTCTCTAAATCTGAAATGAACTATTATCTAAAGGTAACTCGTTTGATAAAATTATAGAATTATGATTAAACCTGATTTCATTTTATGTTCAATTTTGGAATTCTCAGCTCTAAATATGAATTTCCTTTATGAACGGAGCTCAAATTCCAGAGTGTCATGGTCTATCTAACAACGATTATGTGACTTACGAACACGTTTCTCGTAAGCTTCCACGAAGACTAAGTATATCGGTTTTGAATTAATAATAGTTAGCTGTGAGAAGATGATTAATTGATTAATAATTCAGTCATTTGAACGGTTTTTTTTGTTCACTGTTCACGGCTTTCATAATTTCCTCTGAATATTGGAATATTAAAAAAAAAATTATTTGTAAACTCTACGATGTTGCTTTATTACTTTGGTTTATTTGTACGTTTTAAAACTGTTATCATGATATGGCTCATGATGATTAGTTTTTAGCAACTTTTGACAAAGAGGTTGTATGACTTTCTTGCACACTTTCTCTATAATATCCTTCCAACAAAATGAAACCCTGAGCTAAACAAAGCAATTTCTGACATACTTTTCGTAGCTGTTCTTCAAAATACAGCACGCACACTTATCCTATTGATTCCTCCGCCGTATAATCCACGCTCTCACATCACATTTTGTGTTCAGAATCCTCCTAGGATTGTGCTGGGTATGTACATTTTACATGAAACCAATTTGATCTGTGGTCCGAATTGACCGTAGGTTTAAAACATTTGTAATCCGGTAGGACAACCTTAATGTCAATTTGAGCTTCCACATCCAACCCAACCTTATATAAAATGACTGGAGAAAGTTTGAAAGTTATGCCCAATCAATGTTGTTCCCATGCACCTTCCACATTTTTACACTTGTATGAGAATCGGATCCCATACTTAATTAATACTCTAAAAAAAGTGGAAAAAGACTCGAGTGAGAGTTTCATTCTCATAAACTTATTTGTTTGTATCGCCTAAATAAAGTAGACAACGGGCAAGCAGTAATATTTTTAATTGTATTAAACATAAGAAAAAATATGATAAATTTTAAACTGTAAACAAACACTTCCAGTCAGAATATTCCCAAAACACAATTTGCAAGCATATATGATTATAGCTAATTGTAATAACTTCATTGTTCATGTTAATGGTCCAAAAAGTTCATCATTTATGAGCTGCATAACATGTCGTATAACAGCAGTTGTTCTCATGCTAATGATTGTGACTTGTTTGTGTTGCTCCCATGAATTGAGAACTTGCATAGATAACTTATTTATAGAGAATTTGCATAACCTTGTTTATAAATTCTAACTAAAACCATGTACTAATATAGCCCAGTACTATATCAACACGGTTATGCAAATTCTTTATGAAAAGAAAGAGATTTTGTAAACAATACAGACAAGAGAAGCTCATAATAATAAAAGTAATAACCACAATATTTTATTTTTACACGTCCTAGAAAACTACTTTCAATCCTGTGACCGATGCACTTTCCCGCTGCCTGTCTTGTTACCATCACCGTCATTATCTTTATATCCACCTTCACCTACAATGAACTAGAATGCGCACTGCGCACCCAAGAATCGCCTTTAATGATCTCACGGTAAGGAGCGTTATGGCACTATTTATTTTTTTTCTTCCTCATTTTCCGCTAATCTAGTATTGTAGCAAACAGGCATTGACAATCGCATAATATGAAGACCACAACTTTATCCCAATCAGAAAAACCTTTTTTTCCGCAAGATACATACCAAGACCAAGAATGCAAGAGAATCCATCCGGAGGGCATAATTTTTATTAAGGTTGCGATGCATACTTATTATATTGCACTTTTGCAGCTTGAAAGTGGTCGGTTGGTTATGGCTGTGGGTATTCATTTTCGGGGCAGAATCCTAGTTGATATCATTCTGACTTTTCAGGTGGTGGTCTCTCTTGACATAATTGACAGCGTAATGCTTTATTAGCCTATTTAGAAGAGCAAAAGTTACCTACTTATGTAAAGTCTAGTCTCCTTCCCTTTTAAAAACCACGAGAGAAACCACTGTTGTGGTTCATTCCATTCCTGCGGCTCCTGTTTTTTAGAGGAGCTTGAGCAAATTTTTTTTCAGCATAGGCTAACCTCGTCATCATCATCAGCCGGACCAGCTACTATGTGAAAATTACTAAAAAAGTTTGCAATTTTAATGTTAATATGGCTATGGCAAAGTGAATAGAGCCAATATGAGTATATTTACGAGGTAGTCTGACGATGAGATCATGTTTGCCCATGTAAATTTTCTGACTTTTTGACTTCCTTTGGGATGGGACAGCGCAGCGCAGCGTTGCTGTTACTTGCAAGCTGTAACCATATTTATTTCTCCTTCCTCATTCATCAGAGTTGAATCATGTCCCATGTTCCTCGAAAAAATGTGTGAATGACGATGAAAAGGCAGGATGACCATTGACCAGCAATGGTCTTAGCAGCTCACTCTGCAACAGTATATGTACAAGTAACCTATTTAGGGCTTTAAAACCATAATGAGCTCTAGCCTGTGCATTGTTTTTTCTTCATAATATGGCAAGCGTCGAGTTTTAAAACCCTGACTGACAGACTTTTCTCGGATGCCATTGACAATCAAATTTGTTACATTGCATTATAGGATTGCATTTGAAGTTTTGAATCCAGTAACGAATACAAAGTTATGAGGAAATCTGTAAGGTGCCTAATAAGGAACCATGCAACCTTAAGGAAATGGAGCCATCCACAGAGTTTTCTACAGCGTTGCACTTTGGCTTGGCATTGTCTTGCCCTCAATAATATGACTGTGACGTTTCCTGAAGTTAGCAAATGGTGGACGTTCGAATGACGATGACGATTATTTCTTACTTTCAGCTCGTTAAACCGATTCCCACTTTCTTTCTACTTGCTAATGAATTAAAAAACTAGGATTTGAAATTATTTATGATGCTTGTACTTTGTATAGCAAAAGTGAAGGTCAACTTGCATATGGTGAGATCATCGATCATGTTAACGTAATTAAAAACCCACTAAACAGTTACTATGTCGTAAATTAATTAATCCTAAATAGAAAATCTTAGCTGAAGGAAGTGAAGGTATTAATATGATTTTCTGATAACTACATTAATGAATTGTATTAACTGAATGTTTTAAACTTTAATTAGAACTTTTTCTGTAACAATGTATCTGACAGCAACGAGACATGTCTTTGAAATCATCACGAAAAATGTATTCTTTCAGTACCCCAATCACCCTATAATGGTTGATACAGTGAACATGAATAAAGTCAAGTCAAGTATATTTTGTCATTTGAAAAATTGTTGACCCTGACATTTGACACCCAACAAGTCATCCGACTCCTCCCAAAACAGTCAGTGCTGTCTCCTAGAGTATATAAATACCTTCGTGCAAAATTTGAAGAAAATCGGTCAACGCGTACGAACAGGAGATTACACAGACGGACGGAAGAACAGACAGGAAATCGAAAGCTTAGCATAGCCCTAGCCTTCAGCCAAGTAATAATTGGACATGCCCTGGTAGAAGAGCCAGCATCAACAACATTGATAAAACTCTAGCATCCGAAATGAGACTGAGTTTAAATTTGATCCTGAGCAAAGACATGAGCATTGCATGTGCAAAATATCATATTGCACGAAACAAAAACAAAATGACAGAATAGGGACAGTCCTTCTCTCCCATTCTCATAAATTTCCTTTCATCTGTTTGTTTGCTTTTACTTGATTGGCAAGTTTTTTTCCCCTTACAGAAAATAGTTTGCTTCGGAGATAAGAATAAATTAGGATTTTTTCAGGGTTGATGAAAAAAGGATAATTTTGTTTAGGATGAATTAGTTTTTCTTCTACAACTGCTTGGAATGAATTCGGATTGAACCGTTATTGTGGTATGCTTGCTGGTCGAGGTCCATTCAATTGAAGTTTCTCACATTAATCGTTCTCCTGATGAGAGATGAAATCAAAAAAAAAAGTTGGGAAACGGTAAAAACTCTATTTCGTTATTATGTTGCTAAATGTCAATCAGTGAAATTGCAATTTTCTCTGCTTAATTCAAGAGCGAACCTGTCTGTTAAAAAAATTATGGGAATTGCGAGTGTCGGGAACGTTTTTTCCCCTTAATCGATGCTTATCATCGAAACAAATAGAAACTTGGTTGGTTGTTACAGTGTTCTGTCTTATATGCACTAACTGTCTCTATATTCTTATCATTTCCCTATCGAGTATATTTCCATTTTACGTCATTTTTGTCAAGTAGCAGATACATAACATCTATGCAAATGTAATAAAATAAGTCCCCTTAATCATATGTCATATAAGTATAGATAAATCTTATTTAGTTTGCCATACGTAACACACACGGATACGTATAATTCAGTATTGTTTACATTTATGTGATAAAAGGGGTAATAAAAGTTATACAAAATGTTATCACTACATATTACCACTTTATATAGCAGATTCAATTCATTTTTGAGGAAAACGATTTTTTCGAGTCTGATGTAAACCTAAACTGCCAACTAAAGTGGATATATAATACTTACTTTCAACTTTCATTCATTGCTCGTAATCTATACGGACATGTAATATGACTATATTACTAAATTGTTTGATTTAGCTTCATAATGGGTATGAAAGGAACTACCTGATCTATAAAAGTCAAGTGGCATCTCTTGCAGTAATGTCATGTACCTAAGGACTGCCTTATTTTTGTTCACTCTTGTACCCATTAAGGAAGGATTGTGTTTGAGCAAGGTCTGGCGTATTATCTTTTCTCACTTTGAACGCTAGAGCCACCTCCATCTCATATCATCAGGATCATCAGCATCGAGATCAAATTTCCTTCTCCTTTTTACAGCATTATTAAGGAAAGAACCAGTTGTTCCTTTTGGTCGTCAGATTATAAAATATTGGCTGTTTGTGCCTCTTTTTTTGTATTGACTTGAAGAAGTCATCAAAAACTTTTTTCTCCTACTCCTCCTCCTCAATATTATGTCATTATGAAGACGTTTGACCGTATCAATTTTCTATTCCCTAATTTCAAGTTAATGGTATATGGCCATCCGTCACTACCGCAGGAATGGAGAGAAAAAATTTATCATCAGCTAGAAACTTGGTTACTAGGTCTTAGAAGACGTCTAAAAATGTTACCTAAGGGTAGATTTTTTTAATTTGAAAAAGAGGAATTAGATTTTTGTATCGTTATTGTAGCCTTACACGCATAACACGCATAAATACATGTTATGAAAGGCCGTGGTGGTTGCGTGTAGCACACATTTGACTCTCAGTTGTTGGGTCGCTTTGACCTTAAACTTGATATGAAATGGAGATTCAATTTTTTGGGGGATCCTCGAATCATTTTTAATAAAAAGAATATATACCTACGTGAGATAATAAATACAGAAAAAATCAAGTCCGCCATCGGCTGCAATAGAGCTGCTCAGTCTTACATTAGTAAAGTATGTACCTATCAATGCAGTCCCATCAGGCTAATAACATGCTCGATCTTTAATTGAGAGGCTGTCTTTAGAAAAAATCCCCAAAGGAATTTATAAAAACTCGATCATTTTCAATCTGTTCTGATTTTAGCCATTAGTTTCGCCTTTTAAAATTGAAGAGAAATTAATACAAAGAGGAAAAAATGCCATAATACCGTCAACCCATTCTGGCGCAACTTTAATCGGCAATTTATTTTATCAAAGCGGGGATAGTAACTTTCATCCGGTGGGGTAAACGATATTTAATAATATTTTGATTCCTTCCCATATTTACCGAAATTCTTGAGCATAACACTTTGTTCAGATTTTGTAACAGTGATGAAGGCGTAAAAGATATAAATTGTTTCTACGTCTGCATGACGATTGTACGATGATTCAAGTGTCTGAAAGAAATGGGACCAGGTTAGATCACCCAAAATCTAATTCCTAGTTGCGATTCTGATAAGGGTCTTCAGTCCTGCTTGCTGTATCATTAGCCTCATCATCGTATTAAGGATTCTACCTACATCCTTGTGAAGAATTCCGTGATATTATTTACATAACTGTGCGCACATTTTGTAGGGAGAGGAATGCCAGCCAACATTTTCAGGTTGCTGAGGACGATTACCACCACTACCATAGGGACTACTGGTATTCCACTCAGGGATGGCTTAACAAGATATGAATTTTGTATTACATAATGCAGATTTAATTTGAATCCAAATGTATATATGATGATGATGATAATGACTCCTGATGAATCAAGTATTATAGCATTACATCGTGCCAACGAGAATCATGCAAAAGGTAATTTTTATCTCTGTAGTGGCCAGCCGTCAGCTTCAATGAGAAGGGCAGGTTTCTTTTTCGGTAACAAGAGATCCCTTTTCTACCTACTTACTACTTTACTACTACCCTGATTGATAACCATCCTTCAGTTATTATGACGAGATTTTTTATACCAGGTTTTACGTCGGATTGTCTTGTCTCTATTTTCAATGACTTATACCATTCATTCATAGGCATTCATACATTTGATTCGTTTCATTAGCATTCGACTTTGAAATGGGCGAATAGAAGAATACCCAAATTTAATAAGGCCTTGATCGACTCACTCAATAAAATATAGATTGGAGTTAATTTATTCCTGTAGAGCGTCGTAACTTTAGTTCTTGTAACTCTAGAAGCCCAATCATTAGCTCCTATCAATAATAAATAGGTACTTGGGTAACATCTGTATCAGTTTTTCTCTCAGTGATAAAATTACACCAGCTCATCAGTTAAAACTCAGTCAATGGAGAGTGTGACTGAGTTTGATGTGTGAGCATTTGCCTGGTTGTGGCAAGGCAAGCGAGTGGGCAATCAATGGGATTACGTTCTTACATGGATTACCATTTTGTACGGCAAAGACCTGTTTTTTTTTAAATCATTTCAACTTGCAACAATTATTCAATTAAATAATGAACCAGAGGGGCTCACTGCGCTTAAATACTTTGTATGAAATGATTGAGCTGCCCACGAAATATTTTTTGCTGGTCAGGTGTTGCTTCCACAAGTGGTCTACTACACCTTTGAAACAAAATGTTAACACATTTTTCACTGTATTCCCTTTTCACCTTTGCCATAACCTGGTCCCAAGTCACCCCCGGATTTGACGGTCAGTAGTCGTGGCTCGCATCATTAAAAGAGTGAATGAGTAGACTTCCAAAGATTCTGTCGATTTTTTATATCGTCATAGATGGGATGTTGATGAGGATTTGCCGTCAAAACGCTTTTAACATTTATGCCTTTTCGCACACTCAACATATTTCTCCTTAATAGCTTACAACCATTTAAGCCGCAGTTTACTTTACGTAACAATGTTTTTTTTTTCGTATGGGGCTAGATGATGCAAAAGAGGTTGTATGACATCAACCTTTCAATCCTTTTTTTGTAAATATTGCGATTTTTTTGCCAAGGTACATGCAATCATCATCAGTACACTTATCCTAGATTCTGCGATTTTTCATACCGATGAAGTAGACAAATGCATGGGATGTTCAACCAGAAGCTACAACAACCTCGGATGTCAATGAATGGCTAATGTTTCGCTTTGACTGTTTGCCTTCAAACGAAACAAAGGTGAAAAACAAAAAGGTCTGTTTTTACAAAGCTGTTGCCGAGACTGGGTGAGACAAGGAAGGGTTTACTAGAATGGGCAAAAATGTCTGAGAAAAGCCAGGTGGAATGCTTTTCTTCTCCTTTTCTTCACTAAAACGAGTGAACAATCTCAAAATCTCAGAAATAAGTATTACGCAGGAACTGCAGATAAGATCTTGCTATTATGTGCTAACTGAATAATAATCCCAAGATTGATCCAACCTGTGAAGTGTCATTTGGCAGGGGGCACGGAAGGCAACCAGAGGGTGTAGAAAAGTAATAATCAAACGCCTACTGAAATTATTAAAACACGACCATATTATATAATGAATAATTAACACATAAAGACCCCTAATGCATTTTCACCAGCTTACAATCTCTCAGCCGATGTTCTTTTTTTGGGGGTTTTCTCAACAAAAACCAGTATTTTTATAGGTGCTATATCCTACCCAGAAATATTAGAGAAAGGTGACTAATTAACAATTCATATAAAATTAGGTATGCATCATCAAAAGCAGTTGATTCTCACTACATTGATCACACCTTAAAACAGCGTGTTTCAAATATTTTCACCAGCCTCTTAATGGAAAGCTACTCTCCGCCTTAAGTCTGATTGCATCATATCCCAATGGATATCATAATTACCAGAGAGATAGAGTAACTGATTATGTCCCTTGAGGAATTTTCATCGAAATGGATTTTCTATTAAAAAAAACACGAAGAATGGTTTAGGCCCGCCGCAACTTGATAGCCCATCCTGTTTACAGCAAGTTATATATATTTTTTTTCGCAGATTCTCTTCCTCTCCTTTTCCATTTGCAGAAAGGAGCAGTTTTGCTAATGTCACGGATTTGATCTTGATCTCGATCTAATAGTATTTTACTTCTACTATCAGTAAAACAACATGACACTGGGCATGTCAACTCTCATAAGTCATAAAAACAACATTTTTCAAAAAATCAGACCAACGTTACTAGTCATATGCGACCCATGATTTGAGCGGGGAAGAGCTTTTAAGCTCACAATGCATTCAGCACATCAACCCGATTTTTTCAAGCTTTCTTTGCACACATAATATCGGAATCAGGATTCAGGAACATACGCTTCGACTGTACAATAAGCAGTTAAGTGAGCATTAGAGCTGTTAGTTATGAGGAAGGAATGAAAACAGAGTGACAATATGGGTACTAAAACAAGGACGTGTGTGAACGTAATGTAGGTATAGTGTAGGGTTGTTCATTTCATTTCATGAAGAGGAAAAAAATTAACCAACATAAATCTCGTTTTAGCCTTTTCAACCTCACCGTAATTCACTTATAGATGGGTTGTAGTGCACACATTATGACGTTTTTTTAATGTAGAGGAATGATGATGATCTTAGTAAGTCGTATTTTACAAACATTGGCATTACTCTTGGCTGACTCAACTGTTCAGGTGAAATGCTCGTACTCATTCATCTTCTCTTAACTTATTTTTCCTCGCACAGCTATAATGCCCCATCACGTAGGATGAAGGATAGAAGAAAACATCCTCCTTCATCTTTCTCGCTGAGAGCGCAACCTGCAAAAGTGGTTGGGAGTAAAAAGGTTCTCGTTTTTAACTTTACTTTTCGCCAGCATCCCATGCCGTTGTGTATATGAATATGATTCTAACAGCGTTTTTAAAGGACTCATTTTAATGCCTGATCCTACTTGTGCCTTTGTTGAGGTATCCCATCATCCCGTCCCCACGCAGGCAGGTTCGAGCCGTTTCAGCTTTAACTTGGCGTGAAGGCTTGTTTTAAACTGTTGATGTTAGCATATCATCCCCATAGAGAAACCATGCATCTGTCCTTCCTCCTCGAATACGGTTTGGTATAGTTGCAGTATTTAAAAGGCCTGTCGTTTCTAGCCTTATCCTCAAGATCCTCGCATTTCAAAAAAAGTCATAAGGCTAGCATAAGGATGATCATGATCTTGGCGAGGCACAAGGAGTCTCAATGAACTAGGGATTTGATCAATGTCACTTGGCTCGTCAACCATCATATCAGTTCCTGCTGTTGGCCAAGGCTCATCTTCAGCTCCCTATTCCTCAAGGGCCGATTTTACGCAAACGCTGATAGTTTCTTTGGTCTATTGTGAGACAAATTGCAATCGGGTGCGAGCACTCTGGATAGAATAATAAATATCACACCAATCATAATAATTGAGTGTCACTTTCTAATAGCTTCCAGAAAATATAGTTAAATCTGTCATTTGTGATCATTTTTACAAAATCATAGCAAGTGTGAAGCAGGGAATCTAATATACTTATTCAAAATATCGTTATTTTAAACTGGTGACAGTTTTCCAAAAAGAAACCTTGACATATTTTAGGGCCCTTCAGTGAAAAGGGATTGTAGGAAGCAATGTGGTGCACAACAAGTGGATTCGCCATAGCCATTTTATTTGGCATGGCATCAGCTCAATATTCAGTTGTCAACTGTCCAGCGGATGACGCCACATTTGAGCTAGTCACAGGATGGATGTACAGTGCTCCTCAGGATATACTTGAGACGCGTGCTGGAACTCTGCAGCTTGCAGAGTGTGTTGATGCATGCAAGCTGAATTTGTCGTGTCAAGCTGTCAACTTTGAGACTGGGCTGTGCGTCCTCTTCAAAAGCCAAGTTGGAGACAAATCAGGTAATGAGAGTAAAAACATTTCACTCATTCTTTCAAATTCCTTTCATTTCATGATCAAATCCGAGATTGCCATACTTACCTATATCCAAATGGAGAAAGGAGGGTGCATGCGTAATAAGATTATAGAGGGATGAAATAGAATTATAAGTGCAGTAAGTCGGGTTTTATAGGAAGGAGAAATAAATTTCATTTTTTCATTGCCCCAATCTGTATAAGCTCTTACTTGATCTGAAGTAATTCCATTCTGAGAACTTTTGCAAATTCCTAAATGCTTGGTTTATCGCGAAATGATTGACGCCTCGTTAGAATTAAGTAGGGTCTTATACAATTTGTGCAAGTATGATGTTGCTAATTCACGGTAATTCCAGCTAAGTCCTGTCTTTTTCTAAATAATATTATTTATTTTTCACCCTGCACTGACCTCCATTCCTAATTTACTCGGTTTTCCTCAAACGTAGAAACATCTGGCAAAAATAATCCAAAACTGGGTAGTAAAAATCCCTCCCAATTAGCCAAAGGACACGTTGCTTTGATGGTGTCTGGTATTTTTGAATGAAAATATTAATGATTAGATTTTAATGACTATTTTATGCGCATTTCCTTGTAAAAATGTGCTTTCAACACTTTCAACGCTATTAACATTCCTAAAAAAATCCAACAAAACGGGAGATTGGCGTTACGCTCAGCAATCCCCAATCCAGAAAAACTCACGAACCCCCAAAAAAACATTCTCAAGCTATCCCCAGTAATGAGAGAAAAATTAGGTTATACAGTTTTCAACTTGATCGTCATGTCATCATCATCATAAATTATGGATATTCCTGTATCGGTATTGGCCTTACGGAGATGTAAAAAAATCCATAGCATCTCACAGTTTTTTTTTCTTCTACTGATGATAATGCACCACAACCCATTTGACTCTGACTGACTTGCCTCGACTTGCAGCGATCATTTATGATTATTTTATTTCCAACGCTTCCCCGTCATTTCTACCAATTTGAAGATAAAAAGGCTGAAAAAGTGTACCACCGGTTCATTAAGGGACTTCATGGGAATCGGAGGGCCCTATTTGCGTAAAAAATACGTATATTAAGCCGTTACCTTTGCCAGCCGAACAGAAGCAGTTGTGCATTATAATTTAATACAATATAAATATAATATATGCGTGGATATATCACTATACAATCCAAACCAGACGCATATATTTCGGCAGTGTGGTAAAACCTAACAAACTTAATGTCCCATAAAAACTAATGATACGGCTATACACTGCATTTTTCGAACACACTGGGAGCCTTGACATTCAGAATTTTAAGCACCGTATTGTGCAAATGCACATATGCTGATGATGAACTGATATGAGAAAAAAAAGGTGTGCGTTGTGGTGGCAGAAGAAAAGAACTTATTTTGCGATTTTCACGTTATATGCAGTCACTTACTCGGTCATGCATGCATTTCCTTCAAAAGTGTATGAATTTATGAAGGAAGAAGAGTTTGACATGGCATATTATGCATGCTTATGGGATGATGTCTCCGCAGAGATCCAACTTTTGCCCTTTAGGACGCACAAACCTCGTGTGCATTTCGAAAGGAAAGGGCAAAAGGTCTTCCTGTCGCTATAGTTCATTCTACGGAGCTTAAAGGAAAAAGAAAGCTCTTCTCAGAGAATGAGAGCCTGTATTTTGGCGAATAACGAATCAAAGAAACCTTTGATGGATCAGCGCATTATAATATAATGCGTATAGTAATTTAATTGTATGGATACTTTCAGTGTGCACGCTCACTGACATCAAATATAATCCCATATTTCAGATGTGACCAACATGGTTCGTTTTTTTAATTTGAAACATTTCAACTTCCTCGAAATTTGGTTTTGATTTTCTTGGTTCAATTTTCAACCCAAGAGTTTAAAGTTTCTTTAAGGTTTTCGGGGTCAACTCTGCTGTGATCCAAGGATTGCGAAAAAAAAATCCATAAAGGCTAAATAATATAAATACATGTTTGGGCTTCTCCGTGTGTGTGCCTGTCAGTAATATATTAGATTATAATGCGTACTTTAGGCAGATGCAATTTTCCTTTACAAAGCCTGATGACGACGACGGATGAGGGAAAGGAAGTCTTCGACTCTCTCCATCTCCATCCATTACGTATGTCAGGTGCGTACGGGATCGTGTTTTTTGGAGAAACAATGTACAGTTAGGTTGCATAATTTGATCTGAAAAATACTCGGCCCATTACTCACTCCTTCATTAAATTAAAGACGTACCAAACAAAAACGGCGAGGGGAAGGGGGGAAAGACGAAACTTGAAAAAGGGATACATAATTGCTTACAAGTAGAAAAATAATTATAATGATAAAAGATATATTACCATTAGATTATATATTAAATCTCATTATGCTCCATTCTCAGCCTTCTACGATTGGGCTATACGCACCTGAGGAAAGGTGTAGTAAATTGCAATTTGATTTGCATCCAAGCCCCACAATGCAATCCATACTTGAAAGAGAGTACATTTCCATGAATTTTCATGACAACCTATTGCACTGTGTGTCCTCAAAATGAAAAAAAAAATGCCCTCATCATCCCCACCACCACCTTCACCATCAAATCATCATTGTGAGGGGAAGACAGAACGCCAATTCAAAGCTGTATCCTGCGAGTAAAATGAATTTTTCCCTATATTACAAAAGAAATGGACCTCGTAACCAAATTCCTGACTTACACATTGAGGATGTCCAACGGGATTTTATTGTTTATTGTAAATCTCTCTTAGTTTTAGTCATGCCTCGGATCATGGTGTTGTTGTGACTAGCATACAAGTAGTAAACTGTCGAGTTGACCAGTGGGTTTTTAGCAAAAGTTGTTCTTCTTCTTATTTTCACCATCATTCCCCATCACCACCACCACCACCATGATCATGATCATCAACAAAGCATCAGTCGCCCATATAATATGTACGTATTTGCGTATGTACTTTGCGCTCGAACCGACCATTTTTTTGGGACTAGTTTGTTTTGGAAAAAAAAAAATTAAGAAGATGCAAGAGGACAGCGTCACTGAGTCAGTCAGTCACTAAAAGCAATTCAGATAATAAGACGTTCGAGTGGAGGAAAAGGAGTTGAATGAATGATGATGCATATAAGTAAACTGCTCATCATGTCATAATGCATTTTATTTGCAAAAATACGAGCAAAAATATATTTTGGACGGATTTTTTTTCCTCGCTAAATATATGTCTTTCTTATTATACAATTGTTGCTGTTTTCCTTTCTCTAAGTCTGAGCAGTTGAGGGTGCACGTTTAGATGACGAGGCAAGGAAAGCAATAGAAAATTTATCACTGTATCATTATCGTATTATTTACTACATGAAAAAGTAAACTAGCTCAAGTTGCGTGTTGGCTACAAAGAGAGTTTTTTTTACCTCATGAACGACGCTCACCAACTGAATGGGAAAACTGACATTGTTGTTGGCCTGATACCGATATGGTCTTCCCAACAAATATCTGATCCGTACTCATTGAGACTCACGATGTAAAATAGATCAACCGACTCAATGGTCAAGCGAGGGTAGGCGCATTATTATTGGGGATTCAATTTTTAGAAAAGAAGCCCGTAAAATGATACCATTTGGTGGTGGCGGTCCTATAGAGGCTCCTGATTTATGGTTACGATTATTGGTTTCGTATTCCTTTACACATTACGAGAAACGAGGAGCAGAGCTAGTGCTCTCTGTGGCCTCTTATCTTCTCGTGTGGGTTCAACCGTGTAATGGCCAACTTGTCAAAAAATTATTGAACAATAAACGCTGTCTTTAAATGGCACGAGCCTAATTGAAAAGGAATAGCCAGTTGAGCTGGGAATAAAACAAGTCATGTAATCATTTCTAAATTATCCATACATTTGCTCCGCTCACTTACAGCTGGCAACTTTATTTTCCCTGGCAAAGCCTCAGAAGGAACGATCTAATCAGGCGGACTTGATTGGACACACTTTGTCAAAAGAAAATATTTCTTTGGTGGGGGAAAATGAAGCAATGCAATGTAGTTTGTAACGGCAGTTACGGCAGCCAACTTGAATAAATAAGAGGGAGCAGCCCACCTATCTCACTTCTTTCTTTAAAGCTCTGAGTGAGGCTAGCTTGTTCATACTAATGCTTAATTAATCCATCGTCCACCAAAAAAAACGTATATCCGACAGATTTATGGACTTGTATCTCCTTATGGCATTGTAAAATATCTTATGATTTTTGGCGGAGCTCTATTCTCCCCTTCAATAAAGTCGCTGAAAGAAAGCGTCCCAGAAGGAATGCACTTAGGGAAGAAAGGAATGGTGCAAAGGGAAAAATCCAGTTTCTTCTCCTGAATTAATTTGTATTTTCACAGAGGAACGCGAGAATGGGTCTCAAATAAAAAATCTGTATTCATTGAAACCCAAAGTATTTTATCCCGACACGGCTATCTCAAAATAAAAAAGCTTTCTTCTGAGAAGTCCGAGTCCGACTCTGTTGTGGTCATTCTTCTTTGATTGCTCCACAACTCCCACACCTTTCATAACTGAGGAATATGAAATGACTTCTTTTTTTAGCTAGTTCGAAAAATCTCTTTTGTAACAACCGTAAATTAAAGTTTTTCTGTCAAACAAAAGTACAGTAGCTTGTAGTAATTATCCTTGTGTGAGTTTGCACAAAAATAGCGAGAGTAAAAAGGGGTTTAAGCAACGGAACGGATAAGAAGGGGAAAGAGGAAGTAATGTCTTAGCCAGCCAGAGCAGAAACGTCCTTTAGCCAATTACTCATTCGCTAACAGTTTTTAATAAACTAGCAGACAAAAAAGTTACAATATTATAGTCATCCATATTCAGCTACACAAACAACTTTCCCGTTTTCACAGTCAAGGAGGTGTAACACATTCCCACAAAGTGAGATAATTAGAACTATTTTACCTTACATATCATTAGTTTTTCTAAAAGTTTATTTCTGTAATTATTTTCGTGAAAAATAGCAGAGAACAGTCTTTTTTTCACAATAATTTCTCCCTATCCGTATATGATTGAGAGATGAAGCACAAAGGCACACAGTACACCGTTGTCTTTATTGTTGCGTTGAATTTTTTTTTTCAAAATCATTTCCCCTTAATAAGCAATCTCACTGTACCATCATCATCATCATCATATCAAAAGCAAGTTTCCTTGCCCTTAACGCGCCAGTCTTAATTCGCAATGATTCTCTGATTCTCACCAACAGAGACGGGGTAATCCATTGGAAAAATGTATCAAATGTCATACATAATAATAGACATTTTAAAAATGTGATTGCCGTTTAGTTCAGTTTTTTTGTAAAAAAAACACCTCTTCCTTCGCAGAATGGTGGGAGTAGTGAAGGGCTCCGAGACTCAACACGACATATCAATAAAACGTAAAGTGCTGATGTGCTATTACACCAGTATCTCTGCATTTCCCAAGTTCTCACATACAAGAGTGAAACATAAAATGTTGCATGTTTCATTTAGAATTCATATAACTGAAAATCTGTATAACTAACTAGATGCTTAGCCACATGCAAAAAGATGGAAAACCAGACAGAGACACACACAAAGGCGGAAAAAGTCCATCCTCCACCACCCGAACAGCGTCGGTTGTTTGTGCGTAGCTGTTCTAACGTTGTAAAAGAATCTGTACTAGGATTGTCATGAACGGTGCTCCTACACACATTGTGTGTGTGTACTTGTGCTAGATAAAAATCTTCTCTGTTGGGCTTAAAAAGTCCCGTTGAAAAAATTGAAATTAATCATCATCCTCCTCATCACCATTAAATGAAATAGAGAAGCAGAGTTATGACTTTTCCCTGTGAAACTAATCTTATCCACTGACGATGAGAGTCACTTTTCAGAAAGGAAAATCAAATGAAAGATGGAGTGACGTTTAGACCGAATACGAAACTAAAATAGGTATAATCAACTCATGTTCTAATTTTGGTGTGGTTGGCTCCTGTAAAATGCTTGGTTTGAGGGTTGATGACTGTGGCTTATCACAAAGCTGGGTTTACATCCTTTAAAAAGATCTATCCATCCTTTCTCATTAAATATTTAGAGCTGTATTAAGTATATTGCCAATTATTGCGACGGAAGGTTTACAAGCTTCAAAAAAAAGTCAAATGAAGGTGACTGAATATGACGAGGAGTAATTGAAAAGTGGATTTACAGTGGATAACGTTAGTTCCACGAGGTTGCTCCGACCTGAAGTCCGGCAACAATCCGGAATGCTCATTTTTGCATAATATTATTTTTTTTCATAACATCTATTTACGACTCCCTGATGATATGACGATGGGGATTTTTATGGCTCGTAATAAATATAGCAATCATAAAATTAGCAGGATGCATACCCATGGTCTTGCATTTTTACCGGCGACTTTTACAGAAGGGAAAAGGGGAGGAAGGAAATTCATCAGAATTAGTTCCCATCGCATCAGATCCATCCCAACTCGATTAACTCGAATCAAAATATGACAACGAGAAATGAGTAAATACTCCAACCCCGCGTCCCACTACCTGCTAAATATGTAAAGTCATCATCTTACACATGTGGTTACTATTATCTGATGTAGTATTACAACTTTTGACATCACTCATCCCCTTACCTTGCCTTCCCCATACTTTGGGAGTGAGCGAACAGGAGAACTACCGTAAACCAATTTACTGTCAGGTTGGCTGGATGTCAACGAAAAATTCTCGCTTTCCTCTTTCGGAAAGAGAACTAGTTGTTTTTCCTCGAAAAAATATCATATCACTATTGATATGCCTACCAGGTAAAAAAACAAGTCGAGTAAATGCTTTCATGCCCAGAACTGGCTAATTGCTGCTTCGTACGTGCTTAGCACTATTATCGTGATGGAGTGCTGTTGATAACAGTGTAAAAACGCACATTCATTAAGAACTCTGCTGCAGCGTGAGTGGGAGTATTAATAAAAAGTGTAACCATTGTTAGGATGTTAGACATGCTTTTCTTACGGAAGGTACACGACCCTCGTCGTCGGAAACAACGGATTACCAAATACAATGGCTTTCTACATTGTTTTTCAATTATTCTATTTTACGCAATGTTAGGATCGATTTGTAGCAGTCGTAGTATTTCTACACTCCAACTTATTAGGAGTCACACAAGCTTGCACAAAAGGGAGAAAAAAAATATTCAGTTCACACAACCGTTCTATTTCCTTCAATTCCAACTGGCTCATATACAAATCCTTTTTTTCTCTTCCAAGTCCCCCATTTTTGCGGTAATTAGCTATAAACTTTACAAGCTCACCTGTTTGTTTTTATTCTGGGGACAGTTATGCTTAGACTTTGCTCCAAGTCACACATTCATAATGAGGCATTCCATCGGACTCATCATCAACATCATTAGGATCATCATCATCAAATCAGTCAACTCGGAATTTTATCTACTGCATTTTTTCGATTCTTGCAAAAAAAATTAAACGGATATTTACGGATCTCATTGCGTGCTAATATACAAGCTGAATTACTGTAACGTAAAAGGATGATTTTTTTTCGACAAAATACTTGTTTATCGTTTCGTAGGTGGTTTTTTTAACCAACTCATTGTGAGATACACACTCTCACACACTGAAACTGAATTCACGTCCGCGTCATCCTCACCTCACGCAAATTTTTGTTGACTGACTGACTGGTGATGAGACCGACGGAGGTGATAATGGCGACGACGATGAAGGGGGTGCACGGAGAGTACTGTAGTTGTTTAAACTTTTTTAACACGCCAACTTTTAGCTTTTTTCCCTTTTCACATTCCTTCCCCCTTTCAGACACCGTTCTTTCCAACAATTTCTTTCAATCCCGAAAAAAAAGAATCAGTTCTGTCTTTGCAGAAAAAAGTAGTCCATCCAAATCAGAATGTTTCATTTTGAAAGATGATTGCAAAAAAAATCCAATTATTGACGCTCATACTTATTTGATGATGAATTCAAAGATCATGGAAATAGGGAGTAATCTGCTGGCAGGTTTAAAGGTCGGGTGAAAAATGATGGTGATTGTAATGACAGGATTGACACGAAGGCCATCACTTGTCTATTACCAAGTTACGGATTACTACTCCTACAACGACGACCCTCTGCAGCTACAAGGGAGAGCAACAATATGTTCATATATGCAAAATTTGAAAATGGCAATGGTTGCCATTCTTCTGATTATTACGAGATTTTCAAATTGTTGAAATAAATAAATCAAAGGAGAGACTCATGTCACTTACCGCTATGCCATGTCAAAAACCTTACCATTTGGGAGCAATATTAAACATCCTTATTGTTAAGCTGACAATGAGTAAATGAACTCGTCAGAGGTAGAATATTTTTTAAAGTTGTGTTTGTCAGAACCTCGCGGGTTTTTTCAAGAAAAAAAAGACAACAAAACTTTCCTTTCCAATTTCAGAATTGAAGGATTACAAATATATCGAGGAAAATGAATTTATCTAAGTACATACAAATGTCGTAGCCATTGTAATTCTAAGGTAATGACCCAACTGAAACAACTAAAGATCACCAGAAAATTACTTTTCCTTATCAATACCAGTAATAATCGTAATAATAATACGGTAAAGTTGCACAAAATGGTTTTGTTTCCTTTTAATAAGTCGTCGGTTTGTTTAAGTAGCCCCACAGTGTTTAAGCATTTCATGAGGTTCAGAACTGCGGGGAAATGTGCAACCCGCAACAATCACTCAGAGCATCATCAACTTTTATCATGATTCATGATCATTATCACATCATGTCAGGTTGTCTACTTCCATCCGAGAGTGTGTATACGCGTGAAGGCCATAAGGGATGCATTTTTTTTTCAGCAAATGAACCTTTCACAAGGGAGACAAGTACATTTCCCTGATTAATATCTGAAGATTTCAATCATTTAGAAAAAAAATTGCAACATTGATGTGATGTATTGATGGGTGGATATATGTACTTATTTACTGGTTAAAACACGAGCGCGCCAGAGCATGTAAAATTACCTTTCCTCACTTTGAAACTTTGAAAGGAGTTGTTTATCAGGTAGGAACTTTAGCTCGAGAGGACAGGCAAGCACAAAAAAAGCAATATCCACCTCCTCCTCCTCTAAGCAATCAATCCTGATGCTCATAACTCCTTTCCTGACCAAAGAACAATTACATATTTAGGTATAGCTGAAAAACGCCATTCCCTTGTATTATGCTAATTTGTTGGGGAAAATTAGTAACTAAATGTTCGCCATCATTAAAATGTATATTTACTTATCGTGTGCTCAAACTGCCCCTATAAGAGACTCTTTTCTATTTACTAAATGCAAATTGGAGAGAACCTGCTTATTTCTTGTATTTAAAATGCCCTATTGTCTTTTACGCAATGCAGTTCTTGACCAGTTTACTCCCTTCTCCACTGTCTTTCTCCCTGTTTGATTGTCCATCTTTCAGTCAGTCAGTCAGTCATTGTATTTCTTAAAATATATTTTTTTCCCTACTAATCTCTTACATGATATGAGGCTCACGCACACAATCTGAAAGCTGGCATGAAATTGATCTTGCCCAAAGTGGATTTGACTGTGCTAATGGAAGTCAAGTAACAGCAACGAAATTAGTTTTGAAAATTGCGAGGCAAAACTGACCCCCAGACCGTATGATCTAAGGAGTGTTACGTCTTTTGCTCATGTATTACATCAAAGTTTGGCATTTGAAAGGGGAAATAAATATTACCCCCCTGTTATGTGTGTTTATTTTATGGGCATTATTACACATTATTGCGTATGGTCAGATGAGGATCCTCCAATGTAAATATGAGGCAAAGACAACACGAAATTATGGTACCGTACTCAATCAGCGCTTGGGCAAGGAGTCTTGTTCAATCGCTTGGAGGGATCCCTTGACTTCTCGTTATGAAAACACGTATTTCACCGCGAACGAAAAAAAAATTGCCAGAGAATTTCAATGAAAAAAATGTCATTAAAAACTGGTCTTATCCTCGCAAACCTCCCCTTCCTTTTCGGCTTTCATGAATAATATTTAAATGAGGTAAAACAGGGTTAAAAAGTGCTCATTTATAATTTATACAGAACAGGGGAAAATGACAAAAATATATTGGCTGATTTCAATCTGTACATTGTGCATCGTGTCACAATAAAGATTGGTTTATGCCCCTTCGGAGTAGAGTTATTGCAGGGCAAAAAGTTATTTTTCCTCTGCACAAGCCAACGCAGATAAGTGTCAAGTCACCCTTAACAATTTACCAGACGCTGATTTCCCATTTTCAATCGCTGTTGAATGATTCGTTTTTTTGAAAGAAAAAAGGTGACACCAGCAAGCATCTCTTTTGAAAGAGTCATCTGAACGGTTCTTCCTCTCGCCGTTTTTACTCCTTGCATAAGTAACAGTTTGTGTGATGCGACGTTCTTCGCCCTTGTAAACCTGACTCTTATCAGGAGGTGCAAAAAAAGATGGGATATGGCAATGCAGTTTTTTTTTGCGAGGACTGGGACGATTCTGCACAAAAAAATCCAAGCATATGCATCAGCGTTATATTAGCAAGTAATGCGTATAATGTGGGAGGAAAGATGAAGCGAGTCCTACTGAGAGCCCCCCGTTCACTAATAGAATTAATCAAGTACAATAATTTACCTGTCTGTCTGCTTGCTCTTCTGTGAGAGAAAAGTGCTCTTGCACATGATAGGAAACAATGGGTGAATGGATCAAAAATAGAATTCACCGTTTGCATCTCTCTCCTCTACAGCGCAGGCAGTTGAGAGATTTTAAAATGTGTAAATTAGTGGGATTCATTGACTTACTGGTTATAACACTAACTTCCTCGATGGTTACTTGTCACACGAATTTTAAAGCAGCTAGCCAGCTACTCAAAGGTTTAGTGTGGCCGTGAGGCGTTGCGCAACAGAGAGGGCTTCAATGGCTTCATTCATTTCATATTCTCGCGTCGTCGTGAGTCAATCTCGATATGATTCCTGAAAAGAATTAGATACAATGATTGCGCTGCATTGTAATGGTGGCGATAGCTATTTACAATATATTCGGATATTTCAGCATGATTGGGCTTTCAGAGGTAACAACCGTAAAAGTAGCATAATCTAATGTCTCCTTATTAGTGCTGCATTCCGTGAAATGATCGACTAATTTCCTCCAAAGATGAGAGGATGACGACGGGAGGATGATGGCCCATCCTAGGGATGATAAAACAGTAAAGGAAAAAAAATGTAGGCTAAGTATAGACAAAGTGGGTTAATACTGTGCAAATAAAATGCGGTGATTAGTGGGATTAGTCCTTGGTCCATGCAGGTGATATGATGTTGAAGGGTATGATGAAGAAATTTAGGAAAATGGACGATTTTAAGCTCGGTAGGGTGCCGGTGGGTAAACAGAGTTTAATTGCTGACCGTTTTAAGGATACGGAAAAAAAATTGATGGATACCTATACAAGGTAGAGAGGATTGATTGTCCTTGCTTACCACACAAGTAGTGAGCCATGTGAAAAGGGGTTATTTCACTCAATTAGGTAAAATTGTACAAATGTGAGTTGCCACATGGGGAATAATAGATTTTGCATAATTTTATCGCTGGGCAAAGGAACTTGGCAGAAAAAGAGTTCTGCGATAAAAATAGTTTGTATTCATAATGAATTCAGTTCCCGTTGTCTAATGACGTGACAATTTATCCTTACGATAAAATGGTGACCACCAAGTGGAGGAATTGAGATGTAGGAAAAAAAAGTTTCCTTCTAACTGATTTGCAAAGTAAAACTAGATGCAATAATCGGGATGAAAGGTTTTTCACAAAAGATATCAGAGATATCTTTAAACTTCATATCTCAACTGTCCAACTACATAATATATATGCTGATTTGAGTATGTCAATGCATTCGGGTATCAGCTCACCCATCATAAATAAACAGCTTTGATCCGCACTACACTCATTTAGTCAAAATAGAGTGACAGCCATTTCTTTTTGCAGAGTATTAGCAGCGTCGTGGTTGATGATGAGATGATAATAATGACAAGGACTCTTTATGCAAAATTACACTCATCAAAACACTTATTTATATACTTATTTATTTTGACCAACTTGAACTGTAACGTGAGGCAGAAAACTCTAGTGAAGAAGACATCGAGAACCAAATGAACGCTTTGAGGAATGAAGCTAAACAAGTCTGCCTTTTAATCCTCTCTGGGATGATGACATGATAAGTATTACTTATCCTATGGCTATGTGGCTGGTGCTCCCTATCTAAAATATGTACCTAACTAAATCGTTTTTTTTGCATAAATACTTTCTTGTAACTTTTCTCAACAAGATCCGCACTGTTCAAGTGAACAAGTGACATATGGGCTGTGTAAATTGTAAAGCGAGTGAAGTTAAAGTTACATCAGCAAATCATTTGTTGAGTCTGCTGAGATAATGTTATGAAGTGGGACCAGGCAACCAAGCATGTCGGTGTAAATCTCGACGGTAACGGATCAACCCTCCAAATATGCGAAACTCGAATCAAGAGAGAAAAAAATTACATGGAGCTTATCCGCACAATACAATGCGAGTAGGGAAAGAAGTATGCAAGTTGAGCTTGAGGAGGTACTTGTGCAGCTAAATAAATTAAAGAAAAGAACGAGCAACACAATAATAACGAGTAATGATAAATGAAATGATGGTATTCATTTCTAAGGAAGGAAGGAATTCACTCGACATTAAATTGATTACTATTGCTGCTGTTTACGCTTTGCAAAAAATGTGACAAAACTGATAGAAATCTTCTTGATGTAATCATACGAGGATTGAAGCGTCCGCTTTCAGTAATGTTATGTAAATTGAAAAATATAAAAGTCCTATCCTCATTGCTTTGCTGCCTTATTAACTAAACGGAAAAGTGTCAGAGAATAAATGTGAGATTTTTTCCCCTATTATATTATCCCCACTTGAAGAGCAATCTTTGCTTTGCCAAAGGTGCTGCTGATATTTGTCGGTTCCGGTTGCGTTCAGCAGATTCGTAGCGAATATGGAAGTTTTATTGACGGTTCAAATTCATATTTTGTATAATTTACATGGTAGAGTCATAAAGGTAAATATTTCATTTACTTTACAGCCCCCCTCCATAACAATAACTAGATTTATGCCCCTTAAAATTATGCGATTTGAAAATGGAGCCGCTTGCTTCCGTATTACAACAAAAGGCGGTTTTCTAAACATGCTCACGCCTATTTTAGACGAAAGTCATGTCGGTTCCATTCTCCACTGAGGATGCTAATACTTGAAGTCACTTACTTATGTGAATGGAATGCGCCTGTGATCGATTGGATGACGTGAAATGGTCAGCGAACCGGACGTGTCGGGAAAATGCTAGAAAACTAATTAACAATATGAACGGTTATCCTTGGCAAATGTAAGCGACAAGCGTATATATTGCACTTCTGCAAAAAACGTTATTAGCATAAACACTCCCCCTTCTAAAAATAACTGCGTTCAGCTTCCTCATTTAAAAGACATATAAATATAACCGATTTACTTCGGCCTCACCTGATTTCAAGATTCATTTCATGTTATTACTACACATGGGAAAAAAACCTAATTGGTTTAGCCTTTTAGCTGGAAATATTTTGAAAGTGGTGAGCGGTAAATACTCTAAACTGCCATTTTTCCCTACTCAACCGACGAAACGGGACTTAATATCTTTATGAGTGTTAAATAGTTGGGGTTATATACTGCTCCGGTTGGCAATGCTTGTTAGCACAAAGTTATGAAATTTAATGAAGGACCTCACAAGAAATGGCAGGAAAAAATGTTCTCAGAATGTTCAAGCCCTGCCCATTATAAGACAGCTTAAACTTCAACCTGTTCTTTATTTTAATTTTACGATGTGATCAGAAAATGGATGGATATGAAAGTCTCCTCCTCTGTGTGGATTACTTTAGCCATATTTTGCACACCCCCTGAAAATGATCTCGTAAAGTAGGGAAGGCTTATCATCGTCAAATCATTTTGACAAGTCATAAAAACGCTGAATTTTATGAGCATGCTAATTCCTTGTTTTTTTTCCTCTTTATTGCAGAAGGATTATTAAAATCCCAATTCCCCGTGTTCACCATGTACGCTCAGAAAATATGTATGCCAAGTGCAAGAGGTTGCACCCGTGCTTGGGGATTTGAGCTGGTTCGTGGTTACTATTTAAAGGACGCTGCTAAAAAAGTGATGCAGC
This sequence comes from Lepidocyrtus paradoxus, assembly GCA_034696885.1. Lineage (NCBI taxonomy): Eukaryota > Metazoa > Arthropoda > Collembola > Entomobryomorpha > Entomobryidae > Lepidocyrtus > Lepidocyrtus paradoxus. Next base: position 29,564 of record JAQGAH010000012.1, read on the forward strand.
TCCCATCCCGAGTTGCCTGCATGGATGCCTGTATTCAAGAGCGAGAATTCCCATGCCGGTAAGTTGGCGGGTGTTCCGTTTCTCTTTCCTTCCTAATTTTTTTTCAGAATAATTGTAAAATGGAGTGTTGAGGTTCTGCTTTCTGTAGTTTATGTATAACACATTTTCTTAATTGTTTAATCATTCCCATTATTTAGCGTCACCAACTACCCATTGTTATAGTAAATATGGAAATTGTCTATTCAATACAGCTTGGCTGCTGTAAACATGACGTTAATTGCTTCATTCAATAATGATTTTTTTAGAGAATAGAAAATTACCTAGTTTAGCGCAAATTTTCACTCCCGTCGTTTGCATATATAGCTGTGGAATGGAGATGTACTACACCTAATTATGAACTACTTATTGTAATCACTAACACCCCGTCTGAAAAGACAAATTAGTACCTATTTACAGCGTTCATCACTCCATTATCATTCATCACTATCATCATCATCCCACCAGCATGGCCCTCTTGATAGATATTATACTACAAGAGCCCCTTCTCAAATTGCACACTTTTTCTGCTCTGCTTTCCTCGAATCGCAGACAAAAGGATCTGACTAGGACGACGGTGACGACGACGACAGGGATGTCGAGACATCTTCAGCTTCGTTGTCGTGATATCCTTCGAAAACAAAAAAAATAGAATGTTGATAATGATATAAAACATTATCATATCATTATCAGGGAACAAGTGAATTGGACTCAATAATAAGGACAAAATGCAAACTACGTATTACTAGGAGGATGAGGAAGAAAGGATTTTGTCTTTAGCGATGGTCATGGTTAATGGATAGTCCTTTTGAAAAAGTCCCTCGAAAGAGAATAATGCAGCGAGAGGATTTTAATCCTGAGACAAGCTCATGCTCATATATGGCTTGCCTTTTAATTTCTGTCTGAAATTATGACACGGGGTGACTTAAGAAGATGCTTATGTTAATGGTGAACATGATAGGGAAATAGCTATATTCATTAAAGATCATTTTCCCGGTAATTTCATGCCAATTTGTTACTCATCATCATCATTTGAGGACTGACTCCTCAACAGACGACCTTAAAGAGACACATCCCCATTGTAAATTTAGAAACTGAAATTTAGCCGTAAATTGTAGCCTGACAATTTTCATTTCTTCATTCCCAAATTGCTAACCATAATCATTGATGACAGTTGTGAAACATTAGTTTTCATAAAAAGGAAAACCGATATATTTTCTTTGCCTTTCTCAAATATACCGTGCCATCTTTAATATTTTGGCAAGATATCGAAATGTGGGACACCAGAATGCAATTTTTTATGACAGTTTGCAACATTTCATTCCCTTCATGGTGTTCAATTCTCTTTGGTGCATTACTGGATGAATCAACCAAAGTTGCAGTTTCAAATTGAACTGAAAACCTTGTTTTTTTCAAAGAAAAAGTCTTATGTTGCATAAATTTCTTGTCTTGCGAGAAAGGTCAAGTATCAGTAGGTTAGGATGATTACGCTGATGGAACTATTCACAGACAAGTATCTATTATGATTCATACCAGTCTCATTGTAGTCAGTCAGACGAGAGGATCCCAAACTCATATAACGTAAAAATTAGATTGTGCTGCAGAGATAATAGATAATGATACCAATGCTAATAAAGTCTTTTGTCGTGCATTGAGAAAAAAAAAACTGAATTTTCATCCGCATCGGCAACTTCGTGAAGAATCATGTAATCCTCCTGCTTTTGAAAGGAGGAGGAACGAAAATAATTAGGCAATTCACTGCGTCACGGTCATCCTTCTGCAAAGGAGGAGAAGGAAGCAGAGAAGAAAGTTCCTTTTACAGAGAAATATATAATGAAAAAGATCTTTCTGCCTGCTCATTTCAATAGGCACTTATATATTCCTAATTCCTACTCATCACCCGATGATGATGAGCCTTTTGCTTGTCATACCCTCCATTTTTTTCTGAAAAATCATATCTTAACTTTTGTGAGCCAGGTAAGGTTGAAATTTGATCCCCTTGATCCAGTCCAATGGCCCATTCATCTGAAGGAGGAAGATGAATGCATATGCGTGCGTGCCACAAAGATCATGAATATTTGTGGTCAATGGTCGTCCTTTTCTGTTTTTTCACTGACCTCGATCTCAGGATGATGACGTGAATATTTATTGAAAAATAGGTTTTTTTTTTCATGCAGCCGAAAACAGAAATTTCCCATATGGTTCCCTAATGATAATGTAGATGGTTGTTCCATTATAGGATGAAACACTGACCAGATTTTCAATTTTGATTTGAAACCATATATCTATATTACCTTTTCATGCAGGACCTATAAGAGAAAATAATGTCTTTGCAGAGGAGACGCACCGCCACCACCTCCAACTTCTGATCCTGACTGACTACATGGCTCTATGGCCTGTTTGCACGTTTGTCACTGGTGCAATGTCATCCCTATCTCATGTTATTATCAACAAATATACGGTGAAAAGCATGAAAATGGTGAGGGGGTGAACATGTGAACATGAAATGCATTTAGTTTATTTGTGACTTCGGGATGGGGACGACATCCTTTTCGTCATCACCATTTTGAAAAACCGGCATGGCACATGTTCTCACAGATAAGAAAAGGTCCTTTTCATTCTCATCATCAACCTTTTAAATAAATGCGTGACGAGCTCCATTTCACACATGCAGTTGAGCGTTAGTTATAAAAAAGGATTCGGCGAGCTAAAGTTGGCAGGAAGATGACTATCTCGATGAACGTGTGACAATCTTGTCATATATTATTACTACATGGGTGCATATAAAAAATGAAACAGTGAACTTAACCTTAACCACTTAGGACTAGGCGAGGATGGGATATAATGGCCGAATTTTATTTAAATATATATCTAGTATTTATTACGACATGTTTTCATGCAAGTTGCTGTCAACTCTCATTTCAAAAGCGGAGAAGTTGGCTTGAGCAAAGTTGCCATTTCAATCTGTCAAAAGGAAAAGTAGCCAATGCCCAAGAGAATCAATTTGATATTATCTACCAGTTTTAAAAGGTGCAGAAACGTTTTAGACCTATGAGTTTCACATAAAATGAGATGCCATTTGGGGCACAACTGTCGTCAATCTTCAATTCTTAGGTGTGTTCCTTGATGAGACTCGATGAAGTAACAAAATGGTTTTTTATTAATACACCGAGTTTTGTGGTCGGGGCAGGGGCACGGGAGTGGGCTGAAAATAGCCAACTTACTATTTCGCAACTTGTCTGATTTAACAGAAGGTGTCGAGAAATTTTTTTTCCGCTATTACCCTTAGCTTGGATTACAGAACTACTCAGTGCTTTACTGGGCTTGCCTTTTTCATACATTGTGCACTTTTCATCATTGTCTCTCAATATCCTAATCACAGGAGTTTTTTAATCGACACTCACTTCCTTCCGATGGAATGTAGGTTTACATACACCCGTGTATATGCCCGCAATAGCTGTTATCTTATTTAATTGACGAGTGCATTAATTTACAAAAGTATTTCCTTAACGTAGCTGTAACCCATTTAGTTCCACTTTAAAGTACCTTTACACGCAAGTGTCAGGAAAAATGTCATTTTTAAAAGGGTTGTTGAAAGGCTGTTTGATTGAAGGGATCTATATTATACCATTCGATAGACTAAAAATAGTAATCAGAAATAATTATCAATTCTTTATGTTACATATTATTTGCCCGTCTATGCAATTTGTACCAATTTAGTTGGCCGATACGTCGGCCACTGGCTTGCCTTGTTCTTAAAATGCGAAAAAAGTAAAAAGTGTCCAATGTCTGCTGATGCAATACATGCACTCATCATACAGCATCGTAAAAATGTAAATTAGTTGGTGGGGCAACAACCATATCAGCACTTAAGTAACTTGATTAGGGCTTTCCCTTCAGGAATAATAAAATGATCATTTACATTTTATAAATAAATTGTAGCCGGGGTGTCATGCAATGATGCAATGAGTGTGCTGTGTTCATTATAAAAAAGTTCTGAGTAGGTTTAAACACTTGCCCAACATCTCTGTTTGGTAGGGTTTCGAGAGACTAGTTCAGTAATTCAACTGACGAGGTCCTAAGGCTAGAAGGCCAGCCGAACCGGGATAGCTTTTTAAGTGTTCGCCAACATGACTATGACCATCGGCATCAAGTATTCTTCGAAACCTTTGTGAAGTCAGGACACTCATGGTAATGTAATGGCGATGCGATGGTAATTCCACTTTTTTTCGGAGATGAATGATGCACCTACCTGGGTGTAAGTACACCATTGTTGTGATGCCCCTGGCTATCGAACAAAAATATTAGTGATGAGGTGCGGTACATTACATTATTCCCCATCAAAATACTAACGGAACTTTTTCGCGTCATATTTAGAATCCGTCTTAATTCCTTCTTTGTGTATTTAAATTTTACAAGAAACTACTTTATCGTTAATAGAACGCTCAGTTCGCCTTTCACATTTGCATCTTTCCCATTAAACCCGACCACCACCCTGACAATATGCTAATGATGATGAGTGCTTTATGGCCATTGTTTCCCCTGTAATGGTGATGGGGGCAATATCAAATTTATTTGTCGAGGAGCCACAAATAGATTAAAAGAAAGGCACAACTTATCATCCCTTGTGGTTGCTTGGGTTCCTCCCTCCCTAACTACTTATTGCAAGGTAGGTGGGCATCGATAAATAAATAAATATGGTTCCTCTCATCCACTTCGAAATTAATCATAAAATCCCCTTATCAGCCAGTAATTATCCAAACTCATTAGAAAATATGAGTCCTCTTTCGATTACGAAATGTATTAACTCAACTACATCCCACTTGACTGATAGGTAATGAGCCGCATTCAATTAAACTCCCTGGAAAGGCTAAAGTGCTTCTGGCAATAATGCAGGTGGTAAATGGTAAATAGGTAGGAAATAGGCATGTCCTTATTTACTTTTAGTTCTTGACCCCAATCCATCCTTAAGTAAATCGAGCGATTAAAGAGCGATTAAAAAAATAGTGAGGGAGCTTGCCTCAAGCAATCGCCGAATGAATCGGTAAAAACGACAATGTGCAAATACCCTGATCACGATAAAAAGCAAAATGAAATCAGTTTTAATTATCATAAAAGTGTATCATCCCATTGGAGTGTTCACTCTCGCACAATAAAAATAACTCCCTTTGTCGGCTCACCGCTGTGGCAGTCAGATCAGAACCAGCAGCAAATGTCTGCTCGTCCGAATTAAAGACTTCTTTTGTATGATTTGATTGGTGAGGTTGGGATGATGATGATGATGATGACATGTTCATGTAATGCACATGAGATGGTGATGATGATCTATGATGATATATCATAAATGTGTTGGGAAGTTATCTTGAAATTCACTTCATCTTCCATTCATCATCCCCCGTCACTATAATACTCTGCGAGAGTATTGCATGAATGAAGCCAAAGCAAAGTCAAGCTTTGTTTCTCCTTTTCTGGCAACAATGGGCTGTGCCACAAGGCAAACCGAAGTTTTTTAAGCTTCACCAAGATCGACATCCATTCACACTAGGTCAGCAGCATAAAAATGATCATGTTTCTGCATTATCGCACACATTTTTTTCTTCACTGTAACCAGTAGCTTGATCATCATCATCGTCTTATCTCATATTCATTCTTCATCCCCAAGTCATTGGTAAAAGCTATCAAGGAGTACCGTAACATTCATTAAAATGATAGAAAAGGTGTTGATCCAGTTTTCTTTCCTTTATCAATCTATACACATTGCAGAAGGGTTGCTACCTACCACCGACGACACTGCTTAACCAAACCGAAATGTAGTAATGATGCCATGTTAGTGTGCTTTTCTTAATCCTTCTTCAATTTGGGGATGCGGAATTGGCAGTCTTTGCATTAGATGAGATGTGCGATTCATACATGAATGGATGCATTTTATGAGTGATTGACGAGTGGATGGCCTTTGGCAATATGACTTGGGAATAAAAGGAAGTGAAGGAAGGAATGAGGAGAATGAAAAAAATGAATGATTAAGATAATTTTTTTTAAGTAATTAGGTCTGAATATTTGTTTTTCTGACGATAGTAGAATAGGTATTTTTTTCAGAAGAATTTCATAAGATTAAATTTATTTTATTAAGATGTCGAGCCGCTTTAGTCTGAAAACTTGGCGGCATTGCTAATTTGTCGGTTTTTATTCATTCATAGATCTGTTTGGTGGAATCCCATGAAGACGGAATGCACAATGAGTGAAATAGACCGGTACAGTCTTGGCGTTTCCCCACGATTTGAAGAATCAGAGAATATCGACTACATGGAGAGCCAATGTGTTCAGGAGCCTAACAGAATGTGCGAATTCAAGAAGATTGAGAACCGGCTGTTGAAAACCGTGGATGCCCTATACGAAGGCGTTGCAACCCTTGACGAATGTCGACAACTCTGTCTGGAAGCACCGTTCCGCTGTCATACCTTTGACTTTGAAGGAGTGTGCCGTCTCAGTCATCACGCCACCGCTACCGTTACTCACGTTGAGGATCCCTATCTGCAAATGAACGGAAGCTTGTCTTACGAGCGTGGAGCTTGCTATAACGTTTCTTTGGACTGTCAAGCAAATCACATGTTGGCCACCCTCCACACAAACAAAGTCTTCAATGGAAAGGTATACGCCCGCCAACGTCCCAACTCGTGTGTTGTTGATGTAACTGAAGCCATGTCTTTTGAGATGAAGCTTGACTATGCCGATACCGGATGTGGGGTTAAGCAGGAGGCTGCTGGAATATTTGCAGTGGACCTAGTCCTTCAGCATCATGACCAGATTATGACCAGTTCTGATCTCGGCTTTGCCCTAAGATGCTCATTTCACCTTGAAAATAGGAGCGTCGCTCACGGAATCGAACTTCAGGTCAACGGACAAATCCAATCCATGGCTAGCGAGTCCTCCGTCGTTCCTTCACCTAATGTCACCATGCGTATCACTGACAGGGAAGGAGGAGATATCAACACTGCACAGGTACTTTTTTTTTACATTTTATGCACCATGCAGGAAAAGCGATTAAACCAGTTTTTTTAATATTTTAATGTTTGTCACACTCTTACTCACCTACAATGCAACTTTTTTTGATAAACAAATGCTATGCCTTAACAGAAAAGAAAGAAAATCCCATTAGCTTATTCACTGACGGTTTCAAAATCAAGGCCAGTAAATTAGATAAAATTTTTCGTGAGTCCTTTCAATTCTCGGAACAGTTATGTTTTGCATCCAACAATGAATGCAAGAGGATGATCGCGTGAACAAGAAAAAAAAGCAGAAGCTGGCATTGTGATAATAGTTTTTTTATGTGACCACTGACAAGTGCATTCTCATTGTAATTTCTTCCTCCTAGGTTGGAGATCCATTGTCCCTCCGATTTGAGATCATTGATACCGTCAGCCCATATGAAATTTTCGTCAGGGAATTGATCGCAATGGATGGCTCTGACGGTGCTGAAATCGTTTTGATTGACTCTCGTGGATGTCCTACTGACCCGTCCATTATGGGACCTGTTGGTCAAATCGGGAATGGAAAACACCTTCAGGCATTCTTTGAAGCATTCAAATTCCCGACAAGTGATGTGGTACAATTCCAAGCTTTGGTCACACCCTGTCTCCCCACTTGCGCCCCAGTGGACTGCTCCCTACCAGCGGATCCCTCGACTACCGGAATGTTCCATGCCAAGTCTTACGGAAGACGTCGTCGTCGTAGCTGGACCCCAGCTGGAAACACTTCAAGCCAAGAGCCAGAAAATCTTCTTGTCATCAATAGCATCCGTATCGCTGATCGATTCAAGTTTGACAAGAATGGGCGCAGAATCCCTATGGACGGAAGTGAAGACGTTAGTAACATGTGGGATCAAATCGATATCACCACCTCGCGTTCCGTTTCTGGACAGGTATGTCACTCTGACTCATCCTCATTGTCATACTTCATATACGAATTAGTCTAATCAATCCTTAAAATCAATTCGATTTTTTTCGTCCATTCATCTTAAACAGTGCTTGAACATATTCGGATTCCTTGTCTGCTGCTTTGTGCTCGTGATCGTCCAAATCGCAATAATTTTTGCTTGGCTCTATTTGTGGAGAAGGAAGCGATCCATCTCAAAGGAAGAGGCTCTTGGAGCAATGACAGCCACCCCAGCCCACTTCTTTTTCCCAGCATCATCACCAAACTCGTCAACTCATCATCAACAGCCAACCACTCCTGCTCATCACCATCACCACCAGTTCTCACGCAAGTATTTGCACCAGGTGAGTGGAGAATTGCCGAGCATCCCTAGACTCGCATAAAAAAGCGGAGAGGAAGGCAATCAAAATTAAAACCAGATTCAGGGGAACTCGATACGAGTTAATCTAGCGTCAAATGAGAGTCGACAGATACAACCAGAGAGAAAAAACGACAAACCAATAATTCAAAGGAGCATTCATTTTTTTTGTATCTGAGTACTATGACTTAATCCTAGACTTTTACTTTGTAAACTTATCAAATCAATGACACTGTTTCCGTTTCGATTCTTTAGGAGTACATGGATATGGCCATTCTTAAAAAAATAATTTCGAAACGATTGAAATCAATTATGGTTGCGGTATTCATAACTTATTTTATAGAAAGACAGACAAATTCACCAATTTTGTCTCTTGTGTGATGTGCAATTGGACTATGAGAATTAGCAAAAAAATACTATTTGTGATTTCTGATAGACAGCCAGGTGCATGATCTCCTCATAATAATAACAAATGCCATTGTTGTAGTTGCACTTTATCATTAGCTCATTTTCTTAATCACTTTGCTGAAATGGAGTTCCTTTGCCTTATAGCCATTCATGTGCAGTGACCCTACGCAATAGAAGGAAAACGGATGCTTTTCACCAACATCAGTTCTGGCAAGCTAAATTTTCAAAAAAAATGTGCAATTAAAAAAACAGCAGTTAGCTTAATCCGCTCATCTTCCGGGGTTTACAATGAAAAAAGGATCCATGACTTGTCTTTGAGGCAAATGAGCTCCTTTTTGCAGTTGTTGCGTTATTGTCTCTCTCAATCGCTGACAAGCACAATGAGAGAACAATAACAATGGCAAAGTCTGAGACAATGTAGTGCGCTCACTCAAGTCTTCTTAGTGCTTTGGCAGTTTTGTTTTCCTCGAAAAGTAAATGAATATGATGGGGAATTATTTAGAAAAGAACAGTCTTGTTCACATGTAACGATCAGGCCGCTATACAAAAGGGAAAAAAGGAATCATTTGAAAAACCTTTTTTTGCAAAAATGGGGAAAAAATCGATGCACTTTGCTGTTTATTGTGAAATACCAGAAAATATCAGAGGCACCAAAAGTTTAGCATAATGAATGTCTTCCTGGAGCAAATGGTAGTTATTTAAATTACCTAGACATTACATCGAGTCATTACTTGAAAGAAAACTTTTTTTAGCGAGCGAAATGGTACAAAACATACTTCACTACACACCTCTTTCACCACTGACGCGACTGTCAATCCGGTATTTAAATACAATTAGATTATAGTTCCTCTGTTAAAAAATCTGCACAAAACATATATGTATCTAAGGTTATGGGTAACTATGGGGTAATATGCTATGGGGGCTTTCTTCTAAAAAAAACTTGTTCGAGACAAGACACAAACCTGAGAATGGAACGACTTAATTATGCATTTAGAGTTAATTAAGCGATTTATACTGTACTTTTCTGCTACCGGATAACCAGAATTTTTATAGACACAGTAACTGTTGTACCTGTTTGGACGTTAATTATAAGACAAGCTCCAATACAATTTAGCTGGAATCTTAGACATAATTTATTCCTAAGCTAGCTCTTAATTACTGCAGACATGCGTAGCCTAAGAAACGGATGCTATATACAGCTAATTAGCGTGAGTACTCTCTTTTGAAACTCCAATCCATACATTTTTTTTGACGGTCTCACAACATTTTAGTTGAACTTTTATCACACTGCACTGACGTAAGTATAATTAGTAGATAATGTTTTTTTTAAATCCTTTAAAAAAATAAACGAGTGTTGTGGTCAGTGAATCCTGTTCACTTGCACTAATTACGTAAACGAGATTCAATATCTGTTCTAAGATATGGGATGTACACATATATGACATGATATAATATAAAGCATAGATTGCAATTAATTGATTGTAACAATTATAAGGTCAAGTACATAGTTCTTTAGATATGTTTCAGTACGAAAACTTGGAATGATAGCGATATGCACATTTGATTGATTACCTGTCTAGTATTTTCCTCAAATGAAAATATGAAAGGGGTGGGGACCGTAATTGCATGGCGGCACGCTGTAATAACAATGCCAATCCAATTTGCATATTATTTAGGCCAGTTTTCCTACTGCACATAGAAATCCATGGGGTACTCAGTATTTATTCTTTTTCTTGATAGGATTTTTTTAGCACACTGATTTAATTGAAACTGACATAACATTAGTAAAGGAAGGATCCGGATAAGTTAGGTAACAAGACAAGAAAAAAAATCCCTACTGTAAAAAAAACTGCTCAACAATATTTGACTATGTTGTTGTTCCTTACATACACGTTGATTTAAAATAGTAATGCAAATACCTACATTGTACATAGATTTAGTAATGATAATGACTATTGGTAAAAAACTAACTAGAGTAATAACATACGTGTACGAGGATCTAATTAAAACACGTCTGTGCGACTGTATTACTTTTTGTTTGCCACTTCCCCCAAACACGGGGAAAGCTGGCTAAGGCTGAGTTGAGGTATGAAAGGGGGAAACCTACTTTAGGATTACAAGGGTGGTCCTTCTCAAGCCAAACAATGACACCAATCAATCAGCCATCATCAGCCCTGTATATTTTATTCAATGGACGAGGGAATCAAGTTCTGTTTTTTTTCGGGCTTTGCTTCGCTCTCTTGCAATTCCGTTTGATGTATTACACGAAAGGATGAATGACTTGTTCTGAGGGATCTTGTTGACAAACGCAAATAGTAAATAGGCATGGATTTTTATTGCGATTATAAGAACTGGTGGAGGAGAGAGACGGGATGAAATAATAAGATGCAGTTTGCACATCAGCCAGAATTGGATTATAATACTAGATTAACATAAACACTTGAATGAAACATATTTTTTTTTTGCAAAAGTCAATCATGCTCTCTCTCTCTCCTTGGCTCCTCTCAGCGTTCAATTAGGATCCTTTTCGACAAGAGAGATGATAATGATCAAAAGAAAAAATGAGGATGAGCCTCATCCTCATTCATCAGGTTCGAAGTGGATCTGTTGCGCACGCAACGCACATGCCATAATCCTCTGGTTTATTAAATGCTATTACCGTTACCAAAAAAAATATATCAATAGGAGTCGAAGACAGAGACGAGGGTAAATGAAAAAAGAATGACCATCCAGTTTCTTACAAGATATCTCGTTATCATCAATTTAAGACAAATAATTAGTAGGACTCAGGTCCAATTGATGTGCCCTGGTTTTTATGTTTTCTGCAAGATATGATGTTTGATGGACTAGTTTTTATCGTTTGAGCGTGAGCAGGTCAGGTACAAAATACGATTTTTTTTGCATGTTGGTGATGGGCTGTGAATAGCCATTTTGAAGATTGAACTGTGAGTTTTACCTGCACTGTTGAGAAATTTATGATAGGATGATGATGATGTAAGTATGATTATGTCCTGAATGTTTAGTTTTTATCTTAATGTTTTAGCCTGAGCAATGGATGTGCATGTCATGTTATGTCATCGATTCTTTATGTATTTTGTAAATATATCAGTTTGTGAAAAGGAGACGAACAAGAATGTTAAGCTATTTGTTGCCATTTTTACCATTTTTTTATTATTATTATTTGTTATTGTTTTTATGATAGTTGATAAGCCTGATGAGTTTTTTTTGCTTTAATTGTTTTTATTATTTATTTATTTATTTTATTGTTGACAGGGAATTGAAATGATTGTAAACTGTTATGTAGAACAATGGAAATTGTAGACTTCGAGTACATAAATTTACTTACCTGTGGTGCTATAATTTACAGTAGAGAAAAATTTCAATACCCGTTCAAGGTAATTTAGTTGAGCGGAGAATGAATTGGTGTTTTGAAGATGAAGCAGCATTTAGATGAAGACCCGGTGGAAGGATCTGTACAATAATTATTATGTAATTTATAAGTTTTTTTTTATTGCGTGTGGTTCAGTTTCTCTGTAAATGACCGCAGTTTGAATTTGTACTGATTTTTTTTTGTAATTAAGCAAATAAATTGAAAGGGGATAATATGTAAAAAAAATGATGGTTGAATTGAAAGCTATTTAATTTTATTTTAGTGTCCATATAACACGCATATATTATAAACATTTAAAAATTTATTCAAGTTATATGGTGATAGCATTAAGCCACCTTATAAAAACCGATACAAAAGAAGCAAGAATAAAAAAACAAAATGATTTAGATATTGGCACATTGACAACTGAGAATGGCAAAGCAGTTATAGAGCAGTTAAGAACACGCATACGACACGGATGAAGAAGGATTAACCTGAAAACAACTTGATTGTAAAAATCCCATGAAATGCTGCTTATTTAAAGTTAAGTACATACTAATATTAAAAATCTCATAACCGTTCGATTGCCTCACAGTGTTTTTACAGTAGGTATAAGTTACCACTCGTCAGTCATTCCTCTTAGTGATAGGTTGTAATATAATAATACTTAGTTCTAACAATTAAAAATTAATAAGTCGGATTCAATACATCCTAACATTGCCAACAATACGAATATGTGGTTTCTTAAGATTGAAATGGCTCTCATGCTTACAATACATGGTAAAAGATCAATGGAGATCCGGTTATTTCTTTAAAAAAAATTATGCATGCAAGATCAAATTAAAATACTGACCAGTCATAATTTAAATATTAGCAATGAACAGGCTAATATGTAATATTGCAATGAAACGTCAAGTTTTCAAAAAAACGTCTGCACGTTAATGTGTCTAGTCTGCGGCAACCTTCTTGGTGAATGATGCAAGAGCAGAAATTTCACTTGTGTCCGGCTCCAACCTCGTAAATTCAATCTCTTCGGTGCCACTATTTGTGCTGGCGAAGGGGTCTAAATGTCACAGAGAAAGGTTGATGGATTAAGCATGAGTTATATTTCATAAAATAAGTAGCGGTATATCCTCTGAAATATGCATTTCTTCATGCATTGTTATACGCTTTAGTTATAAATCAAATCATGTGATTTACCTCGTTCTGGTGGCCAGCGCTTGTGAGATGGAGCATACAAGGAGAGAAGGGCCATAGCGTAAATGTTCCACATGCCATAAACTCCAGTGTAGAATGCAGAGGTATACTCAATCTCAATCTCCCCATCCCACTTCCATTTATCTTCAGTAACTTGACCCAAGATGAATCCAATGACAGTCATTGCAGCACAGACAAGTGTCGTCAACATGAGGAATTTGAATCGGTAAATAATCCCTGCAAGTATGTAAATGCAATAATTAATATTTGTCTTGCACTTTAGTGAAAATGAAGAAAATTACTGGCCTTTTGGCATTAAACCTCACCTTGGTAGTGGAGCCGTCGTACTGCTGACATAGCTGGGAGCGTCGTTCTTTTGGAACTAATGTTCCGGAAGACTCGCCACACCATCCATGACAAGAAGATGAAATACAAGGAGGCAGAAATTCCAGCAGCAATTATCAAACCAAGGGCGAGTCTTGTACCCACTGGGGTAGCCCACAGGGAGTAAAACGGGTTGGCAACGTGGGCTCCTCGTTCGCATAGATCAAAGAGGAAAAGTGCGACGCATCCAACGGCCACAGCACTCAAATGTTTCCAGTATGTTCTTAGCGTATTTTTGTCTCCGCTAGATTCCTATAATTAAAAAAGTGTTAATTTATCTGAAAATATTCCAACCATTGATTCATGTATGTTTCTCGAAAGATGTTTGCAAAAGCCTCATACCATCAAATGTTCACCAGTAAATACTAGCCAAAATGAGAGAAGAGCAGCGTAGAAAATACCCTGTCGGATATCACCAATTAGCAGCATGTACGGCATATCAATGAACAGGGTCAGCCATTCGAATGGTACTGTAAAAGTGGATGATATATATATTTTGGCAGATTTTTAAGGTACCATATTTTGAATGTGGTTTCGGTGGCCACCTTATTATCATTTTTCCTGTACAATAAATCTTTTATACTTACAATTCAGGAACTCAATTGAGACGCCAAGAAACAAAATCATTTTCTCCAAAAGTGCCGGTGGTCGTCCCTGTGCTTTCACCCTCTGCCAGTACCAAATGATCACTACGAGAACCAGTGGAGTGAAAATGGTCTTGAGGGAAAACCATACTTTTGTAAATCCACCATTTTGATGAATTGTAACCAAATTGATCTCTTCTAAGATTCCGATCCCCTTTAACCCAGCAAAGATGGATAATCAATTAGCATATGTATTTACCTTGCATCAAAAGTGTATAAGATTTAGTGGGTCATAACTCTCTGCAAAGCTACCTTGTTGTAAATTTGCTCCTCTGGAGAAGGTAAGCGAATGTTGATGAGGTAAAAATCGTGATGCAACGATCCAAGTTCAAACAACGGGATTAATCCGCAGTTGTAATTGTGTCCTTCTTTAGGATCTTCAATTTCACAGTCCAATGCCCGGACTTCCATGGACTCCGCATAAAGTTTCCAATCTGTTTCATTGTCATTTCGGTAGGCTAGCCGTGCATCTATCATTAACTCTGCATCGGGAGCTTTTTTTTTTGGAAAAAAGAAGTTACAAATGAGCTTGATCACAAAGAAACTAACTTTGCAATTATTTTGAAAGCTTTGTAAGTTTAGTGTAAGCTGGACATACCAACAGGACTCTCTTTACTGTACACAATTTCCAGTTGCAAAATCCCAATTAAATTTTGCTGCCATCTTGTATAGTCCAAAACGACGTTTTCCTTTGGAAAGGGAATTTGGAAGGCGAAAACAATGTTGTCTGCATTAAAAGGATTGTCGGTCCCTAAATGTTCGAGAATCCTGCAGCCTCCCTTCCCCCGCGGGTATAACCATCTGTTACGATTTGCTTCAGGGTCTAAGCATTTGGTGGCTAGCATAGTGGTCGCCCTGGATGGTGCAGGAGCTGTTTTATATTGGAAGGATATTCCAATTAAGTAATTGTGCGTTTCACTATAAAATATATTGCAGAATTTTACTACATTTGCGTTTTTGACGTAATTATAATACCAACCTATGAGACCACCAACAAGGAAGCATATCACTTGGCATATTACAAAAATGCTTGTGAGAACGAATATCTTCCGATTGCTCAGATTTTCTAAAACCGTGCCACCCATGACTGGATCCGACTTTGTAAAACTGTTTGGTCGTCACAGAATTAATTGGCGCTTATGGTCCGCTAGACTATCAGAATTTTATAAAATTAATTATTCGCAATCTACTTAATTTAAGAAATTTGCAATCACATAAACCTTTAACTATCTTGGAACTTACCACTGTAATTTTTCTTCAGTAGATTCCTCACTTAAAGGATTCTTGAAATGAAGTCAAAATATCTTGAACTGCTCATGCATGCTGAAATGACATATCCAACGAATGTGACGTCCCTGACACCAAGCGTTGCTGCTGTAACGTAAACAAAGATTAGCTTTTAAGTTGGAAGGTAATGGATGCGTTGACAGATTTACGCAATAATATTCCCAAGAGTGCACGTTCAATAAGCAATTAAGATTTTTTCAAAATAAGCATCGGCTTTCGCAGCTTCTTGCTTTGCTCGTAACGCTTTCCACAATTTCATGTGCTAATAGTATTAGCCTAATACTGCTAATAAAGGCATAAAATTCTATTTTTGCCAAATAGGAACAAACCTTTCGTTAAATACTGTGCTAAAACATCATCTAATATTGCGCATCAGATATAAGAACTGTTCCACCCTCTCATTAAACAAATGATTATATCTGACATGACTACATTATCAGGAAGGAATGCATGGCAAAAGGATGTCACACTTTTACGACAGCAATAAGGCCACTTTCATGCACAGTTTGGAACAGTGAAAAAAATGATTCATCCAACAGGCTAAACTGTAACAAGGCAACATCCCTCCATTGGATTGCTATATTTCTTTGTGAATGCATTTTCCACTTTTTAAACCCACATCCCCATTCACATCTCACCATTATATTATTAACCAAAGTGTAATAAGTACTTTCTCGGTCAATTAATTACATGTATGTATAAATGTTTTAAATTTAACAACTTTCCAATGACTAAGATTTTTATACCTTTTTGGAATGGAGCTGTCAAGCAGAGTCAGGGAAAACTCCAATGTCCACTGTCTGGAATGGACAAGAAGAGACTAATGAAAAGTCACTCTTCTTCAAGCATTTTGTGGTTGTCATGTCATACAAAGCAAGAAGAGAGGTCTAAAGAACAAATATTTCTCCCACCCCATTATATGCTTTATAGATATAGCTGAATTTTTTTCCTTCAAAATGAGAAATATTTCACCGGAGAGGCGAGATCTTCCGACTAGTCCTTTTTGAAAAGCCGCATATCCCATGTTTGCCAGTTACAAGATACATGGCATTATACCTCCTTGTGTGGAGATTTCCCGTTTTACTCCATCGAAACAATCCTTATATATCCTTTATAACAATAAGCAACAAAAAACCAAAGTGTTAGAAGATAGATACCTTTCAAGATGACTGGATTGTTATATGTTGAAATAGCGTGTTCAAACCAATGGTCGAGTTTCGCTTATAACAGGTCCAGGAGATTAAAATATCCTGGCTTGAACCAGCCCCATCACAAGCTCTCTCGGTCTCATTCCATCAACATCGTCATATAGGAGTCCCAACCCTAGCTAAGAAAATTCTAAGCTTTGTGGGAATTGAAGGCTTTGTAGTTGACTTGAAAATGCCGAAATTGTGATGCTGGCTATATGACATGTCTTGGTAAAAGTTTTCTAGGAAGAGCCAGGGGAACAGGTACGTTTGGGTTTAAGTAATGCACACAGGATGTAAAATGAAAAGCAATTTATTGCTGCATAGGGATAATCAGACCTTTTCATTTCTGAGGACCTTTTATATTAGTTTACACAGCTAAATAAGCATAGCACTTTTTATTTTTTTAAATCGTCTTAACGTATCTTTTTTTTTCGAGAAATATAATTTTTCGAGGTCTCAAACTGGATGGAATAAGCTATCTGTGGAACTTTTTTCTTCTTGACGTGTGATACACATAAATTACTTCCCTTTTGCATAGCCAAATAAAAATAATATTTACTAAAATAATAGATCTGTGCATAATTATTTTCCTCGTGTTTTCACACTCTTTATGAAAGGATTCTTTAAATTTTAGCAAAAAAACGAGACTAACATTAAAATGTCAGAAGGCAAGCTATTAGCAAAGATAGGATAAACATTTTTTTAGTGAGTTTTCCTCATGCAGCTCAAATGTTTATTTATATTTAACTCCCGAAACTAGCGCTTTTAACGCATTTATGAACGTTTATATTCTTTAAACGGATGGAAGGAATGGATCAGTACTTTTGCGTATTATTATGCAACATTAACCCCCTTTATTGTCATTTTCATCTCATGGTTAAACCTTTCATATTCTATTTAGCCCAGCAGGAGATGAACTTTACTTTTGCATATTTATTTCCACAATTAAAAATACCCCACAACGCTTCTAATGATATAGTTATGATTATCATATCATTTTGTATCTTATCATCACAGCCAAGTAACGCAGTTAAAGTAGATAGTGAACAAAGTAAATTTCATTCATAGATTCATTTTGCATGAAGCCCTCTCCATCTGAAGAGGTAGCTCTCGCCATCTTTCTACGTAGGCAGAACTACTGATAGCATCAGGCGCGAACTAAAACTCATATTTCACAACTCCCCTTGTTATTCAGCTCATCCCTTTGGACTACGCCGGTTTGTTTTTTTAGTGATTTTGACGTTGAAAAAGTAACACCATTAACTTTTATTAAATTCTAATTTAACTGTTGAGAGTGTAAAAGTTGAAACAAAAATGGCGGACATCCTCGATCTAGAGATTCATCAGGAGGATGTTATGAACATCGATGATGATTTGGACGATGGTGAGTTAATTGCTAATGTGATTGGGCTTTGAATTTTGTACATTTTTAATTATGTAGTTTGGTTTATCTTGTCACTAATCAGTGAATAGTCCCTTTTAGTTAGATCCTTTGCATCGAATTGTTAAAATTGGTGTGAAATTTTTATTTAATATGCCGAAGGTTGCTACTAATTAGTGAATCCCTAGTTAAAGTTGCCACATTCAAAATTTATTTATCATCACTAGTAGTAATGATAAATAAGTTGTCATATTAAGTGCTTGGTGAATCTAAATTAATTTGTAATTGTCTCATGTCTCGTTTGCTGTTTCAGTTGGAATTGAAAAGCTGAAGGAACGAGTGAGGAAGCGGAAGGGTCGAGGTTTCACTTCAGATAATCCAAGTCGGGAGGTTTTAGACAATTTTGAGAGCATTTCCGCAGCTGATAACGAGCCTTCAGATGTTCAAGCGCAGCGATGTAAGTTTATTAGTTAAGCTAAATTAGTGCGATAGAATCGTCATCGGATAACTGTGGAACTTGAGAGAGTTTCAGTTTCAGCTTGCTTAATTGATGATTAATTTCTATCATGTATTATTTTACAGCGGTTGAAGGTTGGATTTTGATTGTTACTGGGATTCACGAAGAGGCGCATGAGGATGACGTTCAGGGCCGTTTCTCAGACTATGGGGAAATCAAGAATCTCCACTTGAACTTGGATCGTCGTACAGGATTTCTCAAAGTAAGTTAATAATTAATTAAAGAAAATGCAGTTATTTTCAATTGCGTTATTGAAATTGAGAGCAGAAGAAAATTAGTCATATAAAAGAATTAAATTGAATGGGCTAATGACAATTAAATTTTCCAGGGATATGCCTTAATCGAGTATGAGCATTTCAAGGATGCCGTGGCAGCGAAGAATGCGTTGGACGGGGGAGATCTTTTGGGGAATGTGATGAATGTGGACTGGGCCTTCATGAAGAAGCCACTTCCAACGAGCCGTCGCTCACGCAGACATTGAATATTAAATACTACTATTCTACTACTGTTCTACTATTTTAAAGTAATTTGCCGTTAACCATATAATCTTGTTTTTTGTAATTACTTTTCTTAATCTACAACTCTTATCTATTCCCTTTCCAATTGTGTGTTGACATGAGTTTCGTTAGTAATAAATGAATTTAGTGAAGTTAACCCCAATGAATAATTTTATAGTCAAAAACCACATTTTATTTTTCGTCTATTGCTCAGTTATATTTTTAAAGAAAAATACATTCTGATATGATCTGACTATAGTCATATAAGAGAACATGGATCATATTGTACATTATTTTTGCTTATCTATTCCTTTGATTCCTAACAAAATATACTACTCACAATCAATCACCCGTGTTTAGAGCATCCAGTAATTTGAGACTCTTGTTTCTAGGTTACGTTACGTATTTGTTTGCACCAGGTAGCCCAAGAAAAAAATTAAGTTGATTTTTTTTATCAATTCTCCTGCAAGGATCACGTCATAGTTGAATGTGAATCAATTTAACTAGATCGTCTAATCCCGATTTACAATGGCATGTGTTTATGTACAAAGGTATTTGTAGGCTGTAGATATGTATATAAATCTGTATAAATTCTGAAGGCAGCATTCTTAGCATACCGATCAAAATTAGGTCATATACTATCTTCTTATCATTATTAGACTCTTCTCGTTACATATACTATTGTTCAAAAAATGTAATAAATAGTAGTACTTCTTAAAGCTTCAAGTACGAGCTGGTTTATTCTTTATAATGTCTATCTCAAATATATCTCAAAATTTTACAACCATTGTAAAGATTACTATGTTTAAGTAAGAATACAATATACTTTCGAATCTTGAGTTTTGTACGTTGGAGCAACCTATTTTGAGACTTTCCTACTGTATGTGCGTCGATGCATTTCATCCACACTGTCCAGATAGTACGTTCCATCAAGCATGTCCTCTGTGGATCCAGTGGGGACGTATGGAGCTACAATAGTGAACAATAGTTTTTCAATATTCATATTAATTAGCAAATTAAAAGGATAACTGGTAATGTTGTTTGGAATTTTGAAGGAATTTGGTGGTGTCACCTTTATGATGTGTCTCCTCTCTGACCATCATAATTTCTGCAAACTGAGTTGGCGGAATTTTAGCCCGGGAGTTCAGTCGCTGGGCCACCTCTGAAATCCCTTCCAGAAGCTGTGTGAACTTTTCGGAAGTTCCAGAGACCCGAAGTGAGTACATGGAAGCTTGTAGACCAGAGCCATAGGAAAACATGCAGATACGATTCCCACGAAGCTCGGCCTCACTTTTAGAAATCAAATACGAGACTAAACCGCCGTAAACGGAAGCTGTGTACATATTCCCTACTTCGTTGGCAACGAATAAAGACGCCTTAGTCTTGTTTTCGAACAGTTGCTTCGAGTTGGCCAGTAGCTTGGCTTCCAAATCACGGTCAAAATAAGAATTCTCCAGCTTCGTCTCCCTAATAAAATTGACATATTTAGGAATACAAAGCTAGTCCTTGTTCCAATTGAAAACTAATTTATGACGAAATGACTCACTTGACCCCAACCAATTCTGGATATCGCTTAGAAAGGACATCATTGGAAAAATTGATCACATCATTAAGAAGTAGCCGTGCCAAGGATTTCTGAACCAGCTTGCAATACGGTGAGTGGAACACGACCGCATCAAATGATTCCAGTGAAATTTTCTCCGAGTTCTTAATCATGGCTTTGTTTGAAAATCCTTGGTAGCACTTATCCAGGGCACTTAAGTAGCATTGGATGGAGAGTTTCCCATCAACTCGTGGGTATTCCGACTCCAGGTCGGGCTTATAAAAGTCGTACACGTGGGCGGAATGGGATGACCTCAAACCTAGCAGAAGAATAATATGAAATGATCGATAAACACTGAAATCTACAGTCATAAGAACAAAACAATCCAATTCATTAATCATCTTTAAAACATTCCCAACCTCTTTCCATAATCAGAGGTGCATTTGGACCGCAAAGAATGGCAACAGCTCCAGCTCCTCCTGTCGGTCGGGCAGCACCTGTAGCATAAACTGCAATATCCCCAGCGACAACTAGCGCATAGCGACCTTTAAAAGGGACACAAAGAAAAATCTTCCATCATTTCATCTATTACGCAAGATTCTGAGAGTTCACCATCTCCCATATCAATCAGGTTATCTGTCTCCACAAAACAAGGAGATTACTGAATGAATGACCTAACCAAAGCAAACGAGAGTGCAAAGACTTGGTCGCGCTTAAATTGTCAATACTCCTAATAAATCACAGATAACTGTTCCATCCATCTTATTTTGATAAACTGGTCAAGTACGAAGAAATGGTCAACCTCTCATAAATATAATTTGTTTACTATCCTTATTGAATGTACCATCCCAAGCACTTGATTCCAGCCAAGATAGCGAATTGAAGAGCGCAGCGGTGCCTCCATAACATGCATTTGTTGTGTCTACCCCCTCAATATCAGTATTCCCAGCCTTTTCGAAGAGCTGCATTAAAACAGTCTTCACACTTTTCGACTTGTCCAAAATGGTTTCCGTCCCCACCTCAATTCTCCCAATTTGGTCGTACCCTGTGCAAAAAAAAACAGACACAGCTTATTTGCAACCTTTTCCCACAAATGTCAGAGGTCTCCCACAGATCATTTCACTTACCAATCCTATGCTTCTCCATGAGATTTTGTACGACGGTGAGGCACAGTGAGTTGATGTCTTCACGGTCAGTGCAGAATCCCATTTTCGATTGTCCCAGCCCGATCGTGTACTTGCCCGCGGAGACCTTGTCAAACTGCTCCAACTCCGTTTGGTCAACATATCGCTGGGGAATATAGATCTCGATCGCGTGGATCCCCACGTTCGCAGGCCAAGTGGAAGACATGGTTTTGGAAGTCATCTCGAACTTTGATTGTACTTTACCGTAATCTCCAAATGATTATCACTAATCTGGAAGGAAACACAAAATGACAATTTTTATCACAACCATATATACGCACAGTCTTACAACCCAAATACAAAACACAAAACGTGTTTAAAAAACTCAAGGTTTCAATATACCGATTATATAGTTAATAAACAATGAGCGTCTTGAAAGAGGCCGAACTATTCCTTTCTTCCGACAAATGACAATTACAACAGCTCCACTATCAGTTCCCTATCCAACACACTCGACTCCACTGGAAAGAAGCTGGAGCCTCTCCTCTCTATTTAAAAGGTAGTTGGGATCCGGAATAAAGCTATTAGTGTGCCCAGCCAATCCAACGCAACGTTATTATAGATAATGACGATTATGATAAACCTTATTACAAATCTTATATCCTGATGATGACGATGATCAGAGAATGGTTTGGGTGATTACTGATCTCTATCTTCTCCTGGTAGTAGCACTTTTGTAGTAGCGTATCAAGGCATGAATGAAACCAGCACTGGCGAAGGAGTCATCACACCGTCATCATCATCACCACCACCAAACATTAAAAAAATCCCTTTAGCCCGTCATCATCAATGATGTTATGTTTTGAAGCTCTTCCTCCATTCTTTAAGACTTGATTGAACCCCACACAGTAATCACAACATGGAACGCCAACATTTAAGATCTATTGCACAGGTATATCAGTTTAATGTACAGGGCTCATCATCATCTCATATCATATCAGCATCATCAAGTCATATCATATCATGATGATGAGATGAGCTCTCGTCTACTCCTCCATCATCCCCATTAAAAAACTGCAACAGGGCAACTTTGAACTTCTCACACGGAAAAAAACACGACTTTTCCTTGTTATATCTCTTTTGAAGTGATCATGATCTCTCTCTACTGCAGTAGGGCATCCCCAGTGAAGGAGGTTGACTATAACCCACAATAGTAGCAACTTTGCTCAGTTTTATAATCTTCTTTTTAAAGTTACTTGCTCTTCTCCGCGTATCACATCCGCACATAATTCAACATTGATATAAATACAATTTTTACCCATGTGGGCCTCTCTCTCCGTGTGTGTGAATGGGAAGGGAAGAGACAAGTTGAAAGAAACGAAAGCATTTGTGGAGCTGACTGATATGAATGACGGTGAATGGTAATGTGTGGACAAGGTATGCACCACAGACAGGGTTCATGTTCTTCTAATATCAACATCATCAAACAAAACAAACTTCATTCTTTAAACTTCTCTCCGTCTGGGGAAAGAGAAATGGAGAGAAATAGTGAGAAAGTTGGCAAATGGCAATATATGTATGCGAAATGTGGCTTTTGCAGAGACAGAAAAATGGCTTTGAATAGTTTGAATTCATTCATTTTTACACTTTCCCATCCACCATTTGAAAATAGGCTTATTTAGGGTTTGCATACTTCAGAGAATGGATCAAATTGGCAGTCAATATTGAAATGGATGTATGAGAATGAATGATTGTTGAAGAAATGCTAATTATGCTTTCGAATTATGTTGATATTGAGGTATGTAGAGTACAGTTAAAGCTCATTATTGTTGCAAATTCCCTAAATTACAAAATTCTCATGAAACGACACGTGGATGAGAAGGGATTAGTGTAATAATACTAATAATTATAATGGGAAGGGGAAAATATATTAAAGAAATTTTGGGCCAAGTGTTGCAATAATGCTCGCACATTGAATACGGAATCAATTATCTATGACGATTATATCTGGAAAGTGGATGTATATAATTGTACTACTATTATTGTACTACTAGTTGTGCAATTATCTTTACAGAATATAGTGTACTTATAAATGAATGCTGTATCATGTTCAGAACAGGGCAGTTATCAAAACTACCATAATTCATCACTGTTAGGTGAAATTAATGGATAAAGGTAAATTTTCCTGAGAAAATCCATTCAAAAACGACCTTAGATTGAAATTTATTGCAAAATATTCGAGTCTCGTGCATAGAAGATAGCATCATGAACTAATTTCTTTACACCCTCTTCACATGTATGTATTGAACATTGCGTATGTTAAAAGAGCAGAAATTACATTTTCCTCCATCAAATATGCTTTTCCACTTTTGGCTCAATTAAAAATTGTTTGTTAGGTTTAGTAAAGGGTTATCGGTGTTGGTTCCCCCTTTTCTGCCCGTGTGTGAAGTGAAATCGAAATAATGAGAATCAATCTCTCATCAGCAATTCATCAGTCTCGGTGAGACCAGTTTAACCTGTTGTTGTCGAAGAAAAAATCTTTACAGTTTGCAATAACAAATACCTCAATATTTTAACAAGATCTGATACAAATACAGACTTGCCAAAGTGCCTAAGACTCAACCAAACCTTTCCCCATCTTATAAGATATCTAGAAAAAAATATGTTGTTGGACATTGCCAAATCCCACATTAATATTACAAACTGACTCAAACATTTGCATGTCTTGAAAATGAGCTTTGAGAAGAATAAATAATCTGATGATTAGATGAGACGGCTGTAACAATGAAGAAGCTTCATGATGTTTACTTCTAAACTAACAGCAACAAATGTTAAGGATACATTTTTTTAAATCCATTATTTAGTACATGGATTAAGAATAATGTCTCGCTCGACCTTTTTCAAACCCCTTTTCCTCTTTATTTGAATGTCAAGAATGAGATGGCTCTGAAAGGCTTGAGATTTTGGTAAGGAAACTCTCAATGCTCGTGAGGAAGTTGGGATGAAAATGGAGTGATTGAAATTGTTACGATTACTTACAATGATTATGATTACTATGATGGTTTTATAGGAATGACGTTAGCTGACATGGCATTCTACATATATATTCCTTTTGTTTCCCTGACCCCATTGAATCCACGCTTTAGTCAGACTCGATGGTTGGTTTTGTGGTTCGTGAACTATTGTCGTATTGCGCAAGTCCAAATCTTGACAATGGATGGGATTACAAAACCAAGATTGTTGTTACCTTGGTACACTGAATATTGTATAGTTATTAAATTCTGTAGTAGAAATTCATATCCGGACAAGGTATTATTGTATTGTAGTGATATGGAAATGAAAGGGATTTCTGACAAACATGATCATTATCATGCTCGTCATTCAAAACTTGGGAGATATATATGTATTTACACATGCAACGTTAGTAAAAATAAGGATGATGGATTGGGTTTGGAGGTTGAACTTTTGTAATAATCTCTGGAACTTTAGATGAACAAGGACGATGAATTATTATGTTCCATAAAGATTATAGAACGGTGGTTAAATATATATTGTTAAGATTTAGGATTTCGCCGTGCTTTATGTACGTTGAATGATATGTTGTTGACGATAGAGAAAGTTTTCAAGTTGCCCCATACAAATGTAAGTAAGTCTATCTTAACTAATGATAGTAGTAACACGTGTATTCAACCAATATATCTGACGTATTTACAACAAAATTATCAAATATTTTACAGGTTATCTTTTCGTACCTTTAATTTTTATGAGAAAATCTTCTCAGGAGACTGAAGAGTTGAATTGATTTTACTGCGATTAGTAACGATACGTTAATTTTGTTCCACGCCATCAGCGATGCATTTACCGTTTAATTAATTAGTAATGCTGGTAAATCTTGTATATTTTCACTGATATGTTTCATCAAGTAGAAGGTTTTTTCAGCATTGTTCAAATATGGACATCTGGAAATGTTTCATTAAATAGTAATAATGTCAAATCAAGTTTGAGCTTCGTAAGTCGTCTAATCTCATGGATATATGACTCATGACTCATGACATATTCTTTTTATATCTAATTCACATTCATTCATGTTATATAGAAATAATCAAATGCATGTATTCTACTCCCTATATAAGATTAACATTTTTGTACGAAAAGGTTTTGTAAGGATTACTTTGGAATTTTGCTTAAGCAAACATAACCCTGAGGAAATTGTTAGTGTTATCTGACAATATGAATGCAACTATAGAGCTTGTATGTTTGCAAAATTAGTAGATCACGATTGCTTCTTACACATATCTTTCGAGCATTCCGTATCAAAATAAAAATGCGTTATTACTATTATCCGGCTCATGAAGTCATGAGTCGAGATCCATTTGTGAGCTTTAATTATTTTAGCTCACACGCCATATGACAAGGAATTTTCCACTGCAATGCTTGTTTTATATTGCAATTCCTATTTATTATTTCTTAATTGCTAATGATTGCAGCATAAAGTAATAGTTGGCTTCAAAGTTAATGTATCAACGTACCTTCACCAGAAAAATGACTATCACTGCTATACCATCATCCAAAAGCTTTGAAATCTAAATGTGAATTTTCAAATCAAAAGTAACGTGCATAAATAAGTAAGTTTGCAAGTAAAATTATTTTATATGCCAGAACAAATTCACCCATTAAATCAACCAATGGCAAAGATAATCGCCGGACTTGCAATGGTCATTAATAAAAGTGCTAAAAAAACCTGCTAATCTCACGATTCGTCTCCTCCTTACTTATGATCAGTGGGAATGTTTCACAATTGCAAGCAAGTTTAAAGCGTTTTGTTCCGGCTATGGGGTTATCAATATCATTCATGTCACTGATACACATTTAGTATTATAGATAGGACGTTGGGTACGATGACTTAAGATGAGAAAAAGATTTTCCTTCAGTTTTTATGTACGAATTTCTTCGTCTTCCATAATATTTGCAACCTCCAGTTCAAAACTTATCTATCAATAAAGTGATAATAGAATATCTTCATTCTTTAATTCATGTTTGTAAGTTATGTAGCAATTTTACTTGAAAGTACTCTTACGTATGTAGGTGGCTAGCACTGCCTATCATATTAGCAGTGTACATTAACCCCTCAACTTATTCCGGACATATTTTGCCTACCACCGTTATTGCGCAGTATTAGCACAGCCGATTTTTACAACAGCTTTGAGTAGCACATACTCCATGTTATTCCACTGAAATCAGCTAATTCAGATGACAATATGAACTCACATTCCCCTCAATATCTAGACCATTGACCAGTAAACCCTCGCAAAGATTCTTGACACGCAAAAATCAAGACAACAACATCACGCTGAAGCTTATATTCATCTTTTTTTATATGCAGATGATGATGACCATTGACCATTCCCTGACACAATAAAATTGCTAAATAATGACTTGAACAAACAATATATCTACTTCGGAATGATTACAGATAATAAAAAAGTGGATGACACCGGCAAAAACGCAACTCTGCACTAAAGGCTTGACTCGTGTGGATGTGAGTGAGTCTGAACTCCTTTCGCATATCTTTTTCTGGTTTAATTGTGCTGATGATGCGTAAATTTGAACCAATTCATTTCAGTTTTATACAGGGCAATAAAAATGTACATGAAACTGACAAACGCTGTGTGCACAACGTTATGAGGTAATGTGTTCTTGTAACTGACTCACACTCACATTGCAAACTCACCGTAAAAGTCGTGACATGAATCATGAAAATCACGCAGCTCCAGCAAATCATTACCAATTACCATTCCCAAAGACCGTGATAGCATCAAAATGCAGTTCGCAGTGGGCAACGTGCATTAGTTATTTTGCTGCCGAAGGAGAAGTGATATGATGACTGAAAGATACCGAAACATTTACAGGCAATTTATATAGGCTATAAAAACTGGATGATGGTGACCTAAGCAATTTTTTGCAATTGACATGTTTTCCCTGTCTTTAAATGTTATATGTATGAAATACGAACGTTATGAAAAATATTGGAGATAAATACGGTTATAAATAGAAAAGTAGCTTACCTATGTATGTGTAATTAACGTTATCCATTATAGTCAGCATAGTTGTCGTTGATTAAGCTTGAAAATTAAGGCCATTTGAAAGAAGAATCATTAAAGTAGGTCGAAGAGAATATATTTTATAGCATTTCTTCTCCTTTCACACATACTTTCACTCCATCTTTGCTAAATGAGATGCTTCGGTTTTCTACTTTATGAAATCAATATCATGAATTTTTCAAATAAAATTAAACCTTTTTTATAAGAGCTTTATGCAGTTATCTTTAAACTTTAAAATCATGCGAATTTACTAGCAATAGTCGAAACAGTATTAAACTCCTTTACTTATGTTAGATATTAGATATAATAGCTGATGTTACATATATTTCAGAGCCTCCTCTAATTTAAGATGTTCTAATTTATAACAGAGCGTCCTTTCACCTTTAGAATTTTCTCTTATGAATATGTGGAGAAACTTGTCGCTCAATTATGGCTGAAATTCAAAGTGCATGCTTCATGCATTGCAAAAGACCGACTCCCGCAACTCATTCGGCGATTTTCGGACACGTTTTGATGCAGTACATGAACGGTTATTTCTGCTACATGAGTCACGTGTCAAATCAGAAATAACTGAAAGAATGCTCCTTTTAATATAAGAAACTTGAAACTTATATTTTTCAGGAGACCCGAGAACTGAAAGAAGCTGGCTCGATTAAATCAATCAAAATATTTTACTCTACACATATCTACCGTAAAAATAGTCTGATATTTGTTTGTATTTATGAATGACTGACGCAGACACATTTTTAATGCCAAAATGAGAGAGAAAAAAGTCATTCCAATCCTGTAAAGTGTATACCTGATAAGGTCTGGTTTCAAGGTTGGTGCAAATAGAATAGTGACCATTGTGCTGTGTGCCATGTATCTGACTGGCGACATAATGCAATTAAAAATATAAATGGGTAAAAATTCTAATTATATACATGTTTGTCAAAGATATAGAAATTGATTTTGTTTGATATCTTCTGAATTATTTTCCCAAAGTGCACACACAAGTACGGGCTTATGGATATCTAATAAAGCTTAAATAATTATGAAATGCACATGGATAACTGACTAAAATCAAACCCTTTTTTCATTCATATTTATTTTCAGCCCAACTCAGCAAATCTCAGGTACTGCCTGACTCACATTAAGGAGAATTTTTTTTAACCCGTGCATGATCGCTCTAAATGCGCACAAGACAAGTCTTATCTCCATTTTATTTTCGAAACAAGTGAGAACGGCCAGGCAACAAGGCGAGAAAAATGGATTGGTAGTTAAATATTTACAGCACATATTATGCACTTCATATACAACTGATAAGCGCATGCGTAGTTAGAAATTATAACTGAAGATGAGCATCATCGTCTTTCAATATAACCCCAAGTTAAAGGATATGATAACATAGGTCAAGTCAAGCTTACATGTTTTTCTCTCTGGCTCTTTCAGTCAACAAGAGTCATGTCGTCGTTGTCTTAACGTCTTAATTAAACAAGGATATAAAGAATGTCAATGCTTAAGTGTAATAAGTTTACGTTGGAACTGGAATGGAATAAAAATTGCTTAAAAAATGTATTTTTTCTGTATCCCATCGTTTAATTATCCAGTATACCTACACTGGGATGTTTTTTTTTATTAATTACGAACTAATCTTCTTTGCTCCCCATATGTAATCCTGTTGGAAACTGTTTCTTTCTACGGCTTATCATATTTGTAGATACGTAACATGTATCGTACAAAAGGCTGGTTAAATATATAAAGATTTCCGAATGAGCGATCAAAGTCCGATTCCTTGAATTGAGAGAATCTTCCAGCCAGACCTTGCCTTCAATATTAGCCGTATCAAACTGTTAGTTCATCTTCATTTAACAAACTGGTCTCATCATTAACTCAATTCTGTGGAGGATAATTTTTTGCGAAGAAAAATGGCTAGACTCGTGGGGGCGAGTGAGCCGATTTTAGTTTTAGTGTTTTTCATAACTTTCACCTTGCTCAGTTTTACTAGTGCAGGTAATCTAATTATATTGTTGATTATATTTTGTTTATTGTGAATCGTGCTACATAATATGTTGGTTCATAATTTTGCATTGGTTAGTAATTCTTAAAAAAAGAAATTCGCAAAATTGAGATTTAGAGTGCCTTGTTTCTTAGAATGGGTTCTGTATGCATAAGCACAGCATGGAATTCTGAATTGATTCTTTACAATGGAGAAAGCATTGTGAAAGTGAACTGGTCGAGTCTAAAGTGACCAGGAGGATTAACCGTCATTTGTTTGGATTAATTCGGGACTGAGAGCAGGAAGAATCGTTCATTATGTTATTTGACTATTCGTCCTCGTGCATGAAGAATGACGCATTTAATTGTACTTAAGCTTACCTTAGCAATAAAAGTTGGATTATTCTTGGTTAGTATCATTCTCTGATGTCTTCTCTGTGTTTGCCTTAATTCGCCCCTTAGTCAATTAGTAGAATTGTGCAATCTCTGTAAATTTTCATGCAATGTATGTCTAAAGAATAGTCAGTTTGATTGAAATGACTTTCATGATGGTAACCATGAAATTCAATTTTCCATTTTGTTACAGCATCTTACATGATGGAATTCAACTAAATTTACTTTACATTACACAGTAGCTACTTAATTTTTAAAAATGGATCATAAATCATAATATTTAAATGAAATCATCTTCCTTCTTTCCAACAAATCTTGCATAGCAACTTGGGGTAGATTTTGTACATCTTTTATTCAACCGCAGAACAGGCAGAACATGCATAGATAGGTAGCTGATCTGTTCACTGATTTCATGAACTTTCGACAAATACAAAGGTTCTCACTAATTGAATAAAACTGCATAATGTGCACTGCACGACAAAGATCAGACGGAATACTAACAACACAATGAAAGCAGTGACCACGTCAAAGGCACCATTCATAACTTTTAATTAATGAATCGAGTCGGTGCACAAACATTGATTAAAATTATCGCATATGTTATCTTTCCTCGAAAAACATATGATGTTCACATGACTTAATCCTTTTTGTAGCTCATGTCAAGCTAAAAAACGCTTAGAAATTGGGAAGTAATTTAAACTATGCGAGATGAATCGGAAAGGGTTGTTAGTTCACACAAATCGCGTCATGTTGCAAAGATTACGGCACAAATTGAATCCCATCAGTCGTTCCACTCATCCATGTCGCTCAAAATTTGATATCAAAAAGATAATTGAGTTGAACTTACATATTCAAGATAGAAGCTAGTTAGTTAAATGCAACGGATTGTAACCTTTATGTAAAAAAATATTTGATTGCAGGTCCAACTGGACAACGATCCATCCCGAAATGGGTATCGTTTTGTGGAGGTATGCTCATGCTCATGTCATGCTTTTCTACTGTTATCAGCTCTATGAATATCTATCTTGTTATGCAATTACTTGATTGCCAAATGAAATGACTTTTGCAAATTCTAGAGGGGAAGAATTTTCAATATGCGCCAGGGACTACGTACATTTATGAATATGCAACGGATATAGAAACGAGTGCGATTGAAAGCTCCCAGCAAGGGTCTCATATTCGTGTAACGGCGAAAGCGGAGGTGGAAGCTATCACATCGTGTGATTTGAAGCTTCAGGTAATACTACCGAAATTTTTTTAACCAAAGTAATGCTAATTATTCGAAAAAGATTGTTGGGGTAAAATTAAACTTAATTCTGAATTACAGTTGAAAGATGTCCAATTTGAAGATCTCACCACGCCAAGGTCCCAAGTTGAGGAGAATGAAAATTGGTTCAAAGATCAGAAATCCGAGTTGGAGCAAAATCCAATGCTGTTTGGTTTCCAAGATGGGAAAATCGCCGAGATATGTGCCAATCAGAATGATAACATTTGGGTGCTCAATGTTAAGCGAGGGATCGTGTCAATGTTGCAGAATTCTATGGATGACTTAAACACTCCAGGATTTACTCAAGAAGTAATATTAAATGACTTATGTTCTTAAATGGTTAATCATCAGTCGTCGGGCGAATTTGATGAAAAAGCAATTTTAACTCCATTTTTCAGACTGACATAAATGGTCGCTGTCCCACGGAGTACATCTTGGATGGGGACTCCTGGGGTGGAGGTCGTTCCTATAGGAAAATTAAAGACCTTAGCAAGTGCCCTTCCAGGCAGACTCAACTGTCAGCAGTGCAGTCAGTTCCGTACTTGTCCAGTTCGCCAATCCAAAACATCCCATTGCTCCAAGGAAAACTTGAGTGCACACAGGTAGTACGGAATAAAAGGATCGAGAAGGTGCTCTGCCAGGAAGAGCAAACATTTCGGCCTTTCGACAAACGCAATAGTGGGGCCACCACGACCATTGTTCAGTCTCTTGACTTCACTGTTGAGCACAAAACCCAACGAAATAGCAACAATGAAGGTGATTCTAACTGGAACGATATTGCTAAAATTAATAAATTAAATTTTATAACATGCCCTTTGAAAAATTTTCTTCAGGAAATGCTCTTTGCACGAAGAAAAGCTTGTTATTTGAAAATGCTGAGGAGTTCTCAGAGGATGAAAATGGAATAGATAATTCAAAAGACATCCTCCAATTGATTGAACATCTGGAATCAGCTAGCTACCCGAAGGTGACTTCTACTGCGCCACAGCTTTTTGTGGATGTCGTAGAAAGATTAAGAGATTCCAGCGAAGCATGCTTGAAAACTGTTTACAACAGTGTTCTGGGATCCGAGAAGGAAAAATATTTGATGGAAGCCCTTCCCCTCATTGGATCCGCATCATCTCTTGCCTTCCTTCGAGACTTGACAATGAAGGGCCTTCTTCCAGAAGAGCTAGCTCATAACTGGCTTTCTTCCCTCGCCTTTATTAAGCATCCTTCGATGAAGATGGTCAAAGCAGTTGCTGTAAGTTTGAAATCATCAATTTTTATTAAGCGCATGAAATGATCGGATTCAACACAAATTAACCAATTTTTTTCTTTTTAAATTCAGCCCATTCTACTCGAGAGTGACTCATCGATGGAAGCCATTTTGGGAATTTCAGCTTTCATCAACTCCTACTGCAAACATCATCAGTCTTGTAATCAAGAAGTGGTTGTGAATGAAATCCTTGAGAAAATGACCAGCTACTTGGGAACATCCTGTCATGTGGATGCCACAAGGGTTCAAGATGTACGACAAATGGTTTTGCGCCTAAAAGCGATTGGAAATGCAGGTGTGCTCCCTATTACTGAGGAGGTCTCCAAAACCCCAGTGGTGATGAAGTGTTTCCAGGATAGAGCCAACACTCCGGAAATCCGTCTTGCAGCAATTGACTCGATAAGACGGCTCTCATGTTCTTCCTACGATAATGAGATGATCACCCAATTATTCACGAATGTGGAAGAAAACACAGAGATCAGAATTAAGGCATTCTTGACAATCATGAAGTGTGCCAATCGGCAGACGGTAGAGCTCGTAAAATCTGTTTTGTACACAGAGTCAGTAAACCAAGGTGAGTCAAGACAGGAAAAAACTCAAACTGTCTTACACAAACTTCAAAAAACTCTATGTTCATTTTCGTATTTTCAGTCGCTTCATTCGTATGGACCTACCTAACAAACCTTCAAGAGACGAACCGACCAGAAAAGCAAGAAATCCGCGACCTCATCTCGAATGAATTTTTGCAAAATAAGTTTAGGACAGACGTAAGGAAATTTTCCCGGAACTATGAAGCTTCCACATACTCAGAAGATTGGAACGTCGGTGGAGGTCTGGACTCAAACATAATATTTACGGAAGAATCCTTCCTCCCAAAAAGTGGAATGGTCAACCTAACCGTACAACTCTTTGGCGAGTCTGTCAATCTGTTGGAGTTTGGAGTCCGAGCACACGGACTGGAACAAGTCCTTGAGAGAATTTTTGGACCACAAGGCTACTTCCCGGATAATCGAGTAACTGAATTTTTAGACTCAACTAGGGTAAAACGTGACATTGCCTCGCAGCAAGAGACAGATGGTTTGGGATATCTCTATGACCAGGCAAAGCCCGATGTCGAGCAGGTTCCTGGAGGTTCATTCTACACGCGAATATTTGGACATGAAGTTCTCTACAAGAATTTCGACATTTCTGACAAAACCCCTATCCCAAGTGTTGTTGATGATTCAGGGAAGAGCTGGTTCAACATCCGCAACATTCTCAATAATCTAAGTACAGGGAAAAGTTCTGAATTCTCTAGGTCAATGATACTACTGGACACCAGCTACTCAGTAGCTACCAGTTCCGGTTTCCCCTTAAGTCTTGGTGTGCATGCTGCTGCAACAATGTCAATGGTAGCGAAGGGAAAGTTCAGCGTCGGGAGATTGATGGAGGCCAAGGAGCTGGATATCGAGGGAACACTCAAACCCAGCACAATGGTAGTCGTTGATGGAACACTCGGGATACGAATTGGACGGGGTGGGAGTCAACTTCGAACTGGGCTCAAACTTCATAACACTCTTCGCTCATCCACTGCGGTTGAGATGAAACTATTAATGAAGGGAAAGAACTTGCTCCACGCTTCCGTAAACTTTCCTCAAGATAAGCATGAAATAATTGATGTCTCATCCCAATTATACATTGTTGGACCCAAGAGCCAGTCCCCTGTAAATGATCAGGACCAGGAAGATTCCAGTGAACTGATTCACCTACCGGATGGCTGTAGTTCAGACTATGCGTCGGAGATTTTTGGAATGAAAATTTGTCTAGAAATGAACATCCCAAATAGGATATCATTTACCCCAAAGCGTCCATCATTTTTGAGGGTCTACATGGAGAAAGTGGATGGCTTCAATGGATACACACTGAACTACACGTTTAGCAGTGACCCAGCATCAACCAAGTTGAATGTGGTTTTTGATACGCCAGACTCCATAATTAATCGTAGGATGGCTGCCGATTTTCTCCTAGATAGGGGAATGGGAAAGATTGCAGCAAGTTTGGAGAGTATTTCCACAGCACTTCGCGCAGAAGCGGTGTACACACAATTCCAGAAGAATTTTGAGCTGTCATTGGCTACACACGAAAGGACAAACTTTTTAATCTCAACAGGACTGCGGAGCGATGGAAACCTGGTGAAACCCCACTTCCTCATCACTTGGCATAGCCGGCCATTGATGGATCTTAAAGGGACGATTGATTTGACTCCTCAGGCAAATAATGAAGAGAAAATACTGATTGAAATGAATCTGAAGCATTTGACTGAGACGCCCGTAAAAATTACTGGTAAGTCAATCCTCTTGGATTAAGACTTTCTCTAAAATCATTTCAAATGTCATGTTGCCCCAAGACAAAGTTCAATAATTTGCTAATTATATATCTAGGTGAAGTTACTGGGTCAGGAGAGATGAAGGAAGCCTCTTTATCAATTGAATCCTATATTATAACTGGAACTGTCCGCTCCCAATTCAAACGAAAGGCAGGACTGTTTAGCACAAAGACGTCGGTAGATTACTCCTGGAAACGAGGAAAGGTTCATACGGGCGATCTCAGTGCAAAACTTCAGCGATCTAGAAAGGGCGCACTTTCAAAATACTTGGCAACAGCAGCTTTCACCACATCACAATTCCCAGACTACACCGTTGACTTCCTTTGGGAGACACAAGCAAGCAGCGGCTTTTGCGAGAACTCGCTAAAAATGGGTTGGGGCAAGACAACATGGGAAGGTCATACGTTATACAGTCGGCAGTACCAATTTGACCTCTCCGAGCTTCGCTTGGAGGCCTCTTTAGTATCGGAAAGGTTTGATGTGGATTACAAACTAGAATTTGCTCATCAGTCAACCTCTGAGAGCTTCAAAACCAAGTTTTTGGGTCGTATTGGAACAGAAAATGAATTTAACGCAAATATGGAATATATCAGCGCAGTTGACGAACTTTTGAAAAAGTCTTTGGAGGCCGGGGCAACATGGCCTAGTTCAGAATATTCGATCAAAGCCCTATTTTATGAAAAGCAAAGGGGGGATTTTGAGGCTGAGCTATTGGTTAATTTGAACAACACGAGGGACATGAAGGCAACCGCCCTATATTTGAATAAGTCAAACAATTTGAAACTGGATCATACGATTGAGTTCAGAGCTCGTGGTTTTACATCTGTACCTTTCTCCGGGTCAATTGGCCTATCTGCAGCGGAGAAGCAAACACACATTGGATGCCAACTGCAGTTTGAAGGGAGAAAGCCATATAGCAGCCGTATGAGCACCAGTCTTGATTATAGTCATACCAAATATACGCACAAACTGGAAGGAAAGGTTACATTCAATGAGAAAAAATATAATGGAGAGTTGTTCTATGGAACGAATCCAGCCGGAGCAAAAAATATTACTTTGGATTTACAGTTGGAAAACCATATCTTTATTGAAGCCACGGTAATTAATTTTAAATAAGTGATTGAACAAGTTTGTAAATGCGAAGCAATTTAACCATGGAGATTGACAATTAATTGTTTTTATAGCTGAGTGGAATGCTTCCAAATCCAATGCAGGCCAGCCTCCTTGTAGTTCCGGACAAGGACAATCAACCTGATCATAACGTAAAACTGGATGGAAATTTGGATCCAAATTCCTTGTCTTTAGGAGTTCACTATTTCGGGGAGGAATTCGGATTTGCCGGTAGATACGATGATGTCAGCGTCCTTTTGGAGGCTGTCTGGCCCGAGGATAAGAAGCTAATGGTGTCTGTTGTGCTGCCAAAATTTTCAATTGCGGAGGCCCAACTTGAACTAGATATTTTGACACCTTTCGAAGGCTACAATAACATTACCTTCGTCACCGAGCATGTGTTTGACGGGGAGAAGTTGAAAACGACGGCAACCGGAGGGGTGGAGGACTCACTTGCGGACTTTACTTTGTCGGGAACGTTCTCTTCTAAAGAAATCAGCATTTCTACTAACCTGATCGCAACAGACTATCCGGACTATCAAGGCAGCATTTTAATTCTGAGAAGGAGTACGAGAAAGTCTTTCCAAATTTCGTTGAAGTCTGGTGAAAAGACGAGTCTTCTTGACTTTGATTTTGTTAATCTGGATGAGGGATACATAGGAAAATTTCAACTTTCTGGTTGTCCATTCTTTAACAAGGTATACATTGTAGCATTAATGCATAATTGATATGTAAATATGGTAATTTTGTAAATAATATTTATGTCTATCCTAGGTTTCAATGGAAGTCAATCATCAATACAGTGCCTCAACTGCGTCCTCTTACCACACCAAAGTTGAATGGGCAGAAAATCTTAATGCTTCGCCACAACAGCTTTCCCTTCTTGTGAAGACTCAACTGACCCCTTTCTCAATAGAAGGAACTTTCACTTCCCCTTGGGATCCAGTTAAGCATGTCACCGCGTCCTTGACTTGGGATCCTGACACGGCAAACCGACAGCTTTTGCTTACAACAGAACAAGCTCCAGGAATAATCAACTCTAATTTTAAACTGGTCGTATCAGGGAATATGAAAGATTTTCGTCACGAACTGGATGGGGAATGGTACGGGAAGACGATGAGATTGACGATGTCAGGAGGATTAGATGGCTTTTCAGACTCAAACTTTCACAGCATCTTGCGCCTTCCTGCCAATCACTTTTCATTCGATTTTCTCAGTAAAAAAGAGAATCGTAAGTACATTGGAGAGTTCAGGGCGGATTTAGACAGATCCGTGACTACGGCTGGAGTCAAGTGGGACTTTAGTTCTGAAATCACCTCACACAAGGGCGCTTCCATTTGGGCTCAAATGCCCAACCATCCACCAGTATCTGCAGCCATCCAATATGAAGCTAGTGGTAACTCACACACCGTCAACTTTAAAGTAACCCGGAAGGATTTATCCGTAATAGATATGGAGTCCCAGCTTCAATTATCTGGGATGCGTCTTTGGAATGCAAACTTTGTCCTTAAATCAGAATTCCAAGTGATCCCATCGATTTCCCTTCGTTCAAAACACAACCTCGCTGACTTGAACAAAATCAGCCATGTAACGACCTTCGAACTATTTCCAAAGGATGAGAAAACCTTCTGGCTCAATAGATTTGGCATTGCAACCCGGCAGCTCTCATTGGATTTGTCAGTAGACAACTTGGAGGATATCAAAGGAACAGTAATAATCGGGGAAACGGATTTCGTCTTTGAGGGGAAAGTTGAGAAATTAAATGGAGAGTACAGCACAAACATGAAAATCTCTTCCAATCAGTTCCATGAGGTGAATTTCCAAGGAACGTTTAGAAATCAAGGAGGTTCATTGTCATCTACTGGCAGGTTTAGTAAAAGAAATGGGGAGAGCATTGCTAATTTCCAAGTGGACGCCAAAAACGCGGAGAAAGAAACATTCGGAAAGTTTACATTTGAGTCTTCCTTTACCCCAAAGATTGATGGATTTGCTGGGTTCACAACTGTGGACAAGCTGAACTTTACCATGTACTTGGCACGAGCTAATGACAATCTACTCAACTTTAATTCTTACGGCTCGGTAAGGAACTTAACAAAATGATAACAATTGACATTGTTGCTTACTCACTGCCAGATTGGATTATAAAATATGATGACATTTTCTTTAAATTTTAAATTAGATTACTACATCTGTTGGTTCTGGACATGCTTTGCTAAGCAGTGGATATTTTACGAGCATTTCTCACATCCAACTGGACCTGGACTACGATGTAGCTCAGACAGGGGTAAACTGCAACGTTGCTTTCCAGGACAGTAGAAAAATTCATTCAGTCAAACTACAATCCAACTGGAGTGGAGATCAGAAGGTAGCAAAGTTGGAGTAT
Organism: Lepidocyrtus paradoxus; assembly: GCA_034696885.1. NCBI lineage: Eukaryota > Metazoa > Arthropoda > Collembola > Entomobryomorpha > Entomobryidae > Lepidocyrtus > Lepidocyrtus paradoxus. The sequence goes on from JAQGAH010000012.1 coordinate 68,286, forward strand.
GCTGGCTCGATTAGTTTCCTCGTTCAAGCTAGTCTGGAAGGTCTGAGTCAACTTGTAGCCCTAGCAAAATACAATGGAGAGAAACTGGGAGAAATTTCCATTGCATACAGGCCGGAACAAGGAGATTTCTCATTGGGAAAGCATGGTGTCTACATGACATTTACGGACAGTACTGAAAACATACAAAATTATAACGTAATCGTCGGCTTAGATTCCAGGAAAATTTTCCTCAACGTTCAAACCCCGTTTGAAAACTGGTCAGATGTGGTGATTGATGGGCAGGTGACGCCATCCCCGACAGTAAAAGGATTGAAATTTTTGCTCCAAAGAGAAGCTGAAAGTATTCGCGGAAGTTTTGAAGCAAAAACTTCCCGTAAAGCTGGAACCCTTCAACTAAATTCTGAGCTGTCGGTTTCCGGTTTTTCAAAATTGAGGCAGATGCTATTAGAAACTGCACAAGCAACTGATATTCAAGGCTTATCTGCCATTCATCCTCAGCACTTTACATTCCAATTGGTTTGGGCTTCTTCCAGCATTAATTTGAATGTGGAGACTCCTGTTAATTTCCTAAGGAAGCTTGCCTTATCTGGAAGCTGGGAGTTGAAAAAAGCACAAAAATTTATTGCGGCCACAGCAGACATCAACAGTAATTCGTACAAGGCCAGAGCAGATTTCCAAAATGGAGGCGACAAATTCGCTGGAAAGCTCAGTTTGGCTGCGGATGACACATATAAATTAGACGTTGACTATGATTTCACAAACGATTACCAAGCAAAGTTCATTTTGGAGGAACCATTCAGCTGGAACATTGGAGGGAAGATTTCCATCAAGCAAGACATGGTAGAATTTGACGTTACCACGCCGATTAAAAATTACGAGTCTGTTTCAGTAACCCTTTCACGAGAGTTCCCAACAGAGAAGGAAGGACTGTATGCCATAGCATGGAATAAAAACGGAAAGGCGGATAAGGTAGAACTTAAATATGAATTTGATCAAGGTCGAATTGAATTCCGAGCAACCACACCCATTCAGCCCTGGAATTCTGTTGTTGTCACCATAATTTACGATACACCCTTCAGGCGCCTAACATTCCATTCACAACGCGGGGATGGCCAAGAGATTAAAATGAATTTTGAGATAGAAAGTTCTGGAAACATGACAACATTCCAAAGCCCTGCATCTTCAAGTATTTTAGTTGCAATTGAGTCGCCACTGGAACACTTCCAAGACATTAAATTCTCCTTGCTGTATGATCGCAAAGACTTGATCCATGTTGCCAATCTGTCCATTGTCCGAAATGGTGGAGAGACGGAAGGAAAGCTAAATCTGAAATTCCAACATTCTGACCCAGTCGCCTTAGACATTTCAGCCCATTTAGTAAGTCCACTTTTAACCTCAAAGGCAGCCGCACATGCGTCCCTGTTGGTGGATCCAAATGGAGAAAGCACGATTTCTGCTCATGTCCAAGCAAACGGGAAACGATATGAAATGAACGGGTTATCCCAATTGACGGCGACCGTGACAAAATTTGAAATGAGGACAAGTCTTCCATTCTTACGTCAACTGAAATTTTCACTGAAAAAGTCCGCTTCCATTAGTTTGTACGGAATATGGACGGGAAATGGGAAGCAGGTGGAGCTCCATGGGGATGTCCTTTGTAGTGGATTACGCTCGTCCAAAGTCAGCTTCAATGTTTCCACCCCAGTGGAACTGATGGGCTCCTTTGGGTTCGATGGGGAAATTAGAAGCGAAGCAGGAAACACAAATGCCAAACTCGTCTTTCAAAATCATGAAGTTCGTTGGTCAGCAAAATTGAATAGACTGCAAGATGATGCTGGGAAGGATGATTGGAGGCTTCAGGTGAACACCCCGCTCGTCGGATATAAGCACGTTGTAATCTCCCTCAAGCATGTTTTGACGTCTTTGGAAAGAAATGTTCTCACAACGGTTCAGCTTAATAAGAAGGAAATGAGTATGAAAATCGCCCTCAAGAGTCAGCAATTAAACATGGTCCTTTCATCTGAACTCTCCCATCTTCCGTTGCAGGCAACCATTGCCTCTGACTGGAGAAAGGATATCATCTTGAAAATAGCCACGAATGCAGGAAACTATGAATACGGGACCACATTCAATTTGGACCTGCAAGGGATCTCAAAGGGTAATTTGGAGTTTGCCATGTCTGCCATGAATAACTTTGACACAAGGCTGGATTGGAAGTTTGACGGGGATCTAAGGGAAGGTCAAGGATTAGTTAACGTCCAGAACTCCTTCATTGGTAGCAAGTCCCTTCGATCTTCTTGGAAGAATGAGAACTGGCGTGAGCTACAATGCGACGTATGGGTACGTTCTGGAAACGAAGAGAGTCCAGAGAAAGGGGTCACAATCCAATACGAAGTTACCCCACATGCTCATTACGGTTCAATCAAAGCTATGGCAAGATACACGTTGGAAGATGGCTCAAAGTCAATCACCTTTGAAGGCTCGTTGGACGAGACTGCATCCCAGATAACATTCGACTCTGTGCTCAAAACCCCATTCGAAGACTTCCAAACTTTTGAAGCCAAGGGACATCTTATGATGAAGAACGATATTGTGTTCAACATTGCAGCAAATGTGAACGAGGAGAAGCTCATTGATGGGAATCTCAATTTGTCTGTTGTGCCATTGAAGAGTAGACTGTTCCTCGCGTTGGATGTGCCGATGATCACAGACCCACTCGAGTTGGATGCAGCGTACGACATGGTGACTGAAAGCAAAGGCATCACTATCCTGTTTAAGCAGAACGTCTACATGATTGATGTCCAACTGGTCGTTACTGTGCCCAGACATAGTCATTTGGTGGACATTACCCTAAAAGCGGAAAGTACCGTTCCCAACCTGTTCATTGATATTTCTGGTAAAGTTAACATGGAATACGCTGTCAGCGAGGATGGCACCCGTCGCATCTCCTTCAACCTGAAAGGTACTGAAGTTGGGGAGTGGAAATTGTTGGCGGAAATGAAAGCAACTTCTGACCTCCACTCCAAGGTAATCTTTGAAGGCCCATTCTATATGATGCCCAGTCTAATGGCGGAAGTGGTTTTTAAGGGTAACTTGAGAGAAGGGATTCAGAGTGACCTGACCGTAATTCTCGAGGGCTCTGAACTTACCGCAAACATGCGTCTTGATAGATACAGGTGGGAGATAGGTTTTAAGTATTTAGTTGGCTCGTTTAATTATATGGGGGATGGTAAGGTTACCTTTGCAACCGGTGAAACCCATCTGGACATTCGATACAAGGCGGAGGAAGACTACAACCTTCACATCATTGGTAACATTAAGATAACCCAGGAAACGAAGCAAGGCAGCGGATCTATTACCATCTCATCTGGGAGTGAGAATGAAGTCCCACTTTCCTTCGACATTGTTATGGAAAATCATGCTAATATTCGTGCCGTCGGCTCTTGTCATGACAAGAAGGTGAAAGTAGAGGCACATTTGAAAGGAGTTAATGGAGGAAGTTGGCTGACTGAAGGTAATACAATGCTGAAGATGGAAGGGGATGTATTTGGGAAAGGGAATCTGGATTTTATGTTGACGGCTCAGCATTTCTTCCGTGATGGAACATATAGCGTGAATGCAACCACGGGAGATGAGGGGGTCACACTCGAGAGTTATGTTGGAATGGGACAGAGGGCTGCATTGTTTGCAAAATTGAAGTGGTTTTCGTCCGAGGAAGCCATCCTAGATGTAAAGCTATTACCTTCTAATGTGATTGTAAGTAGAAATCTTGCTATGAATGATAACTAAGTAAATGATCAATTATCTTTTATTAATTTAATAACTGTTTGTTCAAACCAATTTGTTTGTTTTAGGTCCTCTTACGCATTCCTAATTGGCTGGACGTGAATTTATCAGGGGATTATGGCTCGACAGAAAATTCTGCTTTCATCAACGGTGTCCTTCTATTCAACGGTCACACATCCCATATCACCTCCTCCGTATCAAAGGAAGGAAATCGATCTGTATGCAGGGCTACCCTTGATATCCCATCAATTAAACAGAAATTCGACATCCAGCTAGCTTCAATTTCCCTCGGACCCCAAAATATGAAAGGCACGGTTGATCTGAAAGTGAACCAACAAGAATTTCAGATATCAGGTGGACTCAAATCCCAAATCTTTGAGTCAACAACAGGAGAGCGCTATATTGAACGGATACTTCAAATTTCAAGCAACGTCACAGCTCTCGAGCTAACAACAATCGGGCTTGAGCTATTTCTCCGAAAACCTTTGAGATCATATTCCTCAGTAAGTATAGTTGGGACACTGACAATTAACGACCAAGTGTCTATTCTCTCGAGTGGCTATGAAATCCCAAATCCAGACTCATCAAATACTGGCCTCTACCTGAAGCTCCAGAGCTCCTACTTGCCAACCGAAGAAAACTATGAATTCTTTCTAAAAGCGTTTGGAAATAAGATGAGGAAGGTTGAAGGGAAGCTAAACTACAAATTGACTCGTTTTGACGTACTCTGGGATCTGATCATGCCAACATCCGTAATTTCCTTCAGCTACTCTGGAAGATCGGAGGAAGATGGGGAGCGTATATTCCTCCAGGTAGAAAGCGTCCTAAATCCCAGCGAAAATATACAACTGAACATAAACTGTAATGGTTGGGATACTCACTACAAGTTCCGGACTTCATTAACACGCTCTGCCGGTACGGTCATAGGTCATCTTTTCATGGACGCTCCTAAGCTTCTTGCATCCACAAATGAGTATAAAATCACGGTATTGGCAAATGAAGACAAAAGCTACACCATGGAAGCATCCGCCGTCCGTGGGCGACTCATCATGGAGCTCGTGGGAGATGCAGCGCTGACCCCACACAGTCTCAATGTCGTTCTCAAGGCAATGGGCTCCTATGGTTCTCACTATGTGATGCTCGTCGGGGGGAAGGAGGACCAGGGTGAATATGGATTTGAGATGACTGCGGAGTCATCAACCTTGTTGGTTGGGAAGCGAGTAAATATACGGGGCAATGTAACATTGAATGAGCGTAGCATCACCACGGTCCTCCAATGCAGAGCTAGGAGAAATGTCCATGAGTTGACTATGTTCTGGAGAAAGGAAGATGGGGGCAAGAGTCTTCTTAGCATCAATGCAGACTCACCATCTGTTGACCCTGTCAAGTTGGAAGTGGAATGGACCACCCAGGAGAAGATCTATCAAGGGAAATTGTTAATCCAGGGCTTCAAAAGCTTGCACCAGAGCGAGTTTGCCTTAAATTTGAGAAGTTTTGAAGGAAAGCTCCATATCATTTCACCACTCCTCCCATCAAATGAGTTCCACTTTCACCTAAAGTCCGTTGTTAACTCAAGGAATATCGATATACTGGGAGATATTAGGATCAGAGGATCACACTGGAGACTGGAGGGTATCGCCCTTTTTGCTGGCTTACAGGATATGACTTTCAAACTTGAGATGAGGACACCATTCCAGTTTCTAGATAGGGTCACGTTTGGAATCAAAAGTGCAAAGGAAGAGGTTTACCTGGAAGTGCACACTCCAGCTTCATACATTCCAAATATCTTGTTCAAGTTAGGAGGAATGGAAGGATTGGAGCAAGGTCTCTGGCATAAACTGAAGCCAAATATTGTCATTTCCGTTCCAGATGGTAAATATTCAGCAATGGGTAAGAAATTTGAATTACATTCATGAATTACAAGCACCCAAATTTTTTTAAATCAATAAATTTTAATGTAAACCCTACTAATTTACCACCATATCTATGTCAATAGCATCACTGGAAATTCCCAAATACGAGACTCCCGGAATTCTGCACATTCTTCTACAATACAACGGGAATGAGTCCCACACTATTGAAACTTACTTGGAATTGTCCCCTCTAAATAATTTCAAACTGCAGATGGATGATCCTTGCCATCTTGAACTAAAGATTGTGACTCCATTCGAATTGCTAAGCCAGGCAAAATTCTACATCGAAGGTGAAATCAACAGCAAGCGTTCAGGCAAGGTACAGGTCACCAGTCGATTGAATACACACGAAGGGAAATTCGACGGCAGCTTTGACAACAGCGTTGGAAATATGCAGGCAGTGACCAAACTCGTTACAAATATTCCTGGCTATGAGAAATCTGCATTTGCCTTTGCAATCCAGACATTCCATGGAATTGGGAATGGGAAGAGTTTCCACGTTCAATTCAGAAAACCCGATTGGGAGAAGCAGTTTCGACTGGATGCCGATTACAGATACAAATTTGAAAGTTTCACGGAACTGGAAGGCGAAGTAAATGTTAATATGGACTCATATATGAACGTCCCTCCACTTCACAGTAATGTCAAGTCAGGAATGAAGGATGGTCGCTACAGTGGAGTAATTGAAGGGGAGTTTGGCCTTCATAAGCCAGCTCTCAAGGTTGAAACTGAAAGTATCGAAGGGCAAATGACGGTATTTGTTGAAGGCAAGGCTGGAGAACAGGATCGATACAATTTTGTGAATACATTCCAAATGATTCCCTCTCAAAATGATTTCTTCATCCGGGAGAAGTTGCATTGGAACAGGAGCGAAGTCCTTAACACTGAAATTAATTTATCGGATGAAGATGAGATACTTGAAGGTCACCTTAACCTTTATACTCCTTGGGGACCTGTCATCTCCAAAGCGGTGCTCAGCCCGATAACGTTCTTGACAATGAATGAAGCATTATCAATTTCCCAATTGGTCAAAAATTCAAATCTAACCATTGACGTGTATTTCAATCAGACGAGGCTTGTCGGTCTGGAAGTTGTTAGCAAGGATGGGATGCGCCTGTTTGAAGTTCACAATCCAATTCGCCCCGTGGCCTTGTCAATAGCTGTGGAGAAAGTGGATTGGAGTTCTTTAAGAATGAAGGCAGGGATCTGCTGGAACCTCAACATCCCTGAAAAGTCTTCCATCGGATTTGACGCACACCTGTATAAACGCTCAACAGGCCTCACCCTTGGAGGCTACATAGCTGGAGCAAGCTACGGCATAGGTACTCTCAAGTTTGAGCACTTTTTCATCAGCTCAAGACTCGCTCAGAACTTGGTAATTCGATGGAATGGTTTTGCTGGAAGATCTGGACAGATGGGATACAACCTCAACGTTACCGATAAGTCAACTAGATTCAAACATCAGGTTGACTATGAATTGAACGTAGTCGCTCCTTCCAGAACGATCCTTATTTCTGGAGGAAATTCTGGCGATGACAAATACTCAATCAACAACATGGCCGTTTCTTGGGATGCCTTCCGCGATCCAGAAAAAACCCTAAGGTTCAATCTAACCTCGCTAAAAAGTAGTACTTGGCGTACCATGGCGATCTCCAACTCCCTCCAGATCCAGCATGTATTTTGGGAGGAACCTGTTGCCATCGGGATTGAAAGAATATTTGTCCATGATCTTATCGCACAGCTTCAAGTTGCCATTCAACCCTCTTCAAATCCAGCGTCCCACCTTACCCTGCTCAGTTCCTGGGACGGTGGAGATTGGTCTAATTTTGCTGGCTCCGTTTTGCAACCTTCCTCCAATATTGATATGGACGTTAAGTACAACGTGTCAGAGCAAAGCAAATCCTTCATGCTAAAATACACACTGCTCACGGGAGAATCCAAAATCTTGAGCGCAAGTCATGAAAAAACTTTGAACTCCCATCAGGTTCTGGTTCAGCACGGAGACTCGTTAACGCCAACAACCATGTGCTCCATTAACTCCCAGTCTACTTCTGGGGAACACTCCCTTAAAGCAAATTTGTACAGCTATCAGATGACCGGCAACATTCAGAGAGCCCTCCCTTACTTGGACTTAACACTTCGACATGCTAACACGCACAAGGCCCAGCTCCTTCTGGGATTAGCCCATCCAAGGGAAATTGTCTTGAAAACTATGCGCTCCCACTTTACACAAACCGTGAATGATGTAAACTTCTTGGTTCGATTGAATTCCTCCAATTTGCTCTCAACCAGAATTCATTGGCGACCTGAGCTCATGGATGACATTGTTGAGTATGATTGGCTCAAGGGTTCCAAGCATTTTATGCATCATGTGCTCCCATCCTTCCCGGAACTATCCAACGCAGTTCGGACGGAAGTGGAAGGACACTGGAATTTGTTCTCATCCCCTGTGAAGCATTTCACGATTGCTTTTTATCAATTTTCAGCAGTGGAAATAAATCAGATCGTGAATGAAGTCAAAGATGTTGGTAGGCATTTGCAACAAATGTATGCTAACAATGCTTTCTATATGAAGGATGCGGTGGATGCCGTTTATGCTAGTTTGGCGCCACTCACGAGACTTGTGTAAGTGCAGTTAAATTACCATTTAAATTGGTCAATAATAATGAATGCTAATTATAAAATATGTATTTTCTTAAGGAAAAATGTCTATGCCACACTGAAAGAAACCTGCAGTACGATTTGCTACTATCTAGTAAATGCTGGCAAGCTGCTGTCCAACACTTTGGTAAAATACTATGGGGGACTTGAGACTCATGTTATGAAAGCATGGGATAATCTCGAAAGTCTACTTGTAAACTTTTGGACAAACAACTCTGCCTGGATTCAGGAAATGTCTGTGGAGCTGGAAGAGTATATTGATGCCTTGATTGAAGCGTTTGAGGGAAGAATTGAAATGCTCGAGTCAAAGCTGATGGCAGTGGGATTTATCAGAAAGCTAATTCAGTTTTACCAGGAATATGCTGCTTGGATTGAGGAACTCCCTCTTGATGACTATATGACTGCTATTGAAGACTTTTTCCAAATTAAGTAAGAGTAACATAAATACTATCTGCAGATACTTAATTACACACGTATTAAGGTGTAACTTAACAATAATAATATGGTAAATCAATAACTCTTTTAGGGTTTGGGACAAACTGGAAGAGTTACTTGGACCATATATGGAGACGATTAGGAATGCATTAAACACGGACTATCTAAAGGACCTGCTGGAAACACCTCCAATTCCTTACATTCGCTTTGTATTGAGGCAAACAAAGAATGCTATAGTACGACTCTGGGATCTGGTCGAAATCGAAGGAAAATTTAAGGATTTGGTACGTCAAGCTTTGAGAAGTGTTGACGGCTTGATGCAGCGTAACTTTCCATCTTGGGAGTTGGAATGGGATCTGGACAGTGGAGTGATTGAATACGATCAATCACTGAGCATCATTGAATGGACTGACTTTACCCAATACCCCCGCTGGCATCTCGAGTCTCAAGAGACGCAGGAGGTGAATCAAATAACAAACTTTTACTATCAAGTTATGGACTATATTGAGCACCTGAAGCCCATTTTCGACATGAGGATCCGTGACATTCTTCCTCCCTTTGGTGGCTTTGCTATGATGGCCGGTGATCACCACTACTATACATTTGACAAGAAGTACTTCCGGTTTGCTGGAGAATGCAGTTACGTCCTGGTCGCCGACTTGCTTCATAATGGCTTCTCATTCATCGTAAACTATGATAGTAGTCGGGATGGCGATATACGGAAGAAATCCTACACGATTGCCTTAGCCGATCACAATATTGAGTTTGATGTTTCCAACTTCAAGGTCACTGTTGACAATCGAAAAGTAGAATTACCAGCTAAGATAGATACCGTCTACATCCGGCGACAAGAAACCCGCTTGGATATTTATGACATCCGTGGATACCAAATCACTTGCTCTCTCTCACCCAGCGTGTGTACTTTCTCCACTTCAGGCTGGTATTATGGGAAACTAGCTGGCCTCCTTGGAACTTTCGATAATGAGCCGAAAAATGATTACAAGAGTGCAGATGGGGAAGTTATTGCAGACATTCCTTCTTTCACGTATTCCTGGAGGGTTGGCCGTGATAGGAATCAATGTCGGATGAAAAATTTTGCAAGAGAGGAGGAGGAATTCGTGGACGTGGATAATATTTGCTATGACTTGCTTGGAAATCGTAACTCTCCACTGCGGCCTTGCTTTAATACTGTTGACACAGGGATTTTTATGGAGATGTGCAAATACGATATCTCGCGAAATGTAAATAGTGCCAGCAGAACAGATAGCGCCTGCACAAGCATGCAAGCATACGTCACGGAATGTCAAAAGAACAATATTGATGTTTGGATGCCTCCAACTTGTGGTAAGTCAAATATAGTTTCGGAAGCTCATGCTAGTACAAATTGGGATGCCGCTAATTACGTTATTTTGCATTTAGTGAGATGCAAATTGCAGGATGGAAGGGCCTTAACCACTGGAGAAAATGTTACACTTCAAGCGAATGGATTGCAAAGACCACCGTCGTCATCAGATATTGTCCTGCTGGTGGAGGAGCAAGACTGCATGGACCAATTGGACATTGCCAGTGCTGTGACCAAGCTGGAAGCTGCTTTAAGGGCGGAAGGAATTACGGATAATCGATATGCATACGTTGGATTTGGTGGTCAAGGTATTCATCACGAAGCCCATATCCAGACATCTTCCTCGAGTGTGTGGTCCCATAGTACACTGTTCAGGATTCCAGAAAAGCTCAATGCTACGGGGATGAAAAAGTCGGATTTGTATAGTGCAATTCACTTTGCTTCTGCAATGACCTACAGAGCCGGTGTCTCCAAGACATTGATAGCAATAACTTGCGGAAGTGACAAGTGTGGGGATTCCGTTCGCTATTCGGACACTTTAACTTTGCTGGTGGAGAATGATTTCAGGCTTCATATGGTTGCCCCTACACCGTTCACTTGGAAGGTTTTGTTGTTACATTTTAGCTACTTTAAATCAAATACAATTTTAATTGCTTAAACTAATACGGTTACCGTTTGCATTTTTAGGGTGAAAAGAAACAGGATGATACACTGCAAGTCTTTGGCTTTGACGTGAACGGGGTCTACACAACTCACCATACAAAACGGGGCCCACTTGTCGCCGACCCAAGTCTAAAACGACAGCTGAACTTACCCAAGGACCTCTGCACTCCCCTCGCAGTGGAAACGAATGGAACGAGGTTCACCACCGATAACTTATCCAAAAAGACGTTGGACGTTTGGTCTCGTCGTATCGCTCAAACAGCGCATCCCTCAGAATGTCAACGGTGTGAATGCGTCCCTGACAAGAATGGCGGCTCGCGGTTCATGTGTCATCAATGTGTGTCCCCAACAATGTGGAAGTTCTTGGAAGAATGGAAGAGCTATCAGAGTCAAGAGGTTGATGATATGTTTGGGGTGGAGGAAATCATGGAAACCGAACCTTTCCTTCTGCCACCTCATTAATTTGTGATTAATTATCTATTCCTTTAGATAATTAATTTATATTCTACATTTATTATTCCATCTACACTTACTTCATATTATAAATAAGGGGCATACAAAGATTTAAATTTAATTGATTAGTTCATCCATATCCTATTAATAAAATATTTAAGCAAAATTTTCAGCATAGTACTTAAGCTGGGCATATGTATGTAGCTCACAGTCACAATTAACTCATATTATTATATATACTTACATTACTTATTTCATTATCAATTATCCTTATACATTACTACATACTATTATGCGAGCTTAGAACTTTTGTATGGACTGATAAAGTACTCTTTATAATAAAAAACAACAAAAATCTCAATAAACACAATAATATAGTCATTTAGGACTTCAACGGTCCCCATCAAAGGCATGCTGTGATGATGGCACATTACCAAGATAAAGGAGCCAAACCTCATTTGAATTCGGCACGATGACTCATAACATGCCCAACTTTCCAATTATTGTGTATGGGAAACCGTTATTTTAATCATAAAATAAACGATTATGATTATGATTATGCCTGCATCTGCAAGGTCTATGAGAACATGGCATTCCATTTCTATGATTTGCTCATCCCAAAAATTCCTGTGGACTTTTCAGCAGCCTAAAATCCTCATAACCATCATGACACGACCCAAGAGCTTCACCCAAGAAAGTATAAAACCAGTTGGTTAAGTGAACAGTTCGGATTTTTTTTTACGCATGGCGAATTGGCCAAAGAAGGATTGAAGTGAGATGCAATAGGAAGAAATGGAGAAAATATTGACTGTTTGTTAATGATTTTTTGGCACGTTCGTTCAATGTGTGATTCCTATTCATTGTCATTTAAATGTCGAAAAATTTTCCTTTAAATGGCTGTAAAAATCTGTCTAGGAGATTTTGTTATGGGGAATTCGTAAAATCCATACTATGACCTTCTTTTCGTCTAACAAAGAGCTATTGAGTGATATATGAAATTTCGTTCCGCTTTTGGTTCCATTCAGTTCATGTCTAAAATTATCAGCATTTAAGTAGGTAATTAATGTTTTTTATTGCCAGGCACAGTTTCGCTCGTCTTTCTCAAAAAGAAATCCAACGCTAATCTTTCTTATGGTCTGTGAAGTGCGTGGTCTCTAAATTAGTTTACTGTAAATCATAGCAATGGGCAAAATGTGCATTTCCTGGGACTGCTAACATGAATTTTGAGCAGGTGTACAAAATGCCAAGAGAAAATGTATTGGGAACTGTGGAACAACGCTTCCCATCTTACAAAAGGAAATTATTGAAACTACGAATGCGAATGTCAAATGGCTGGTTCATTTTAATGCCTACATATGCTATGCTGATACGTTACCAGCCCTTTCCCCCTATGTCTTTTCCCCTCAGACCTGGAAATCATCATCACAATTATAAGTACTACACATCTTGGGATGATGATGACGATGATGGCTTTTAGGTAGGGTTAGAGTTTGTTCTCCCTCATAAAATCAATTAGTTATGCAGGTAGTTTATCCAGGCAACAACGCAATATTTACAGGGAATTTGCTGTAGTCATGGAATTTTTAACTTGTTTTCTTTTCTTTTGTTTAATCATTTTATTTAAAATTATATTCTCTCGCTATTACAGATAAAAGCATCATTCATACATCTTTTAGGGACAAAGACTATAATGGCCCATTTGTTGGTATGTTCAGAATTTTATCCTACTATTTATGAGGAGGAGGGAAGAATGACAGGCAAGCGGTTTGTATCTTATCGTTAGAAGAAACGGAAGTCACCAAAAACGATTATTATTTATACAGACTGAAAAGGAACGGTCGCTGTTCCAAAGGGAGATTGATAAGAAATCAAACCATTCCAATCAAGTACGTACTAAAAATAAAAGGTAGATGGTTGTTTCCTAAGTAGCTTCACGGTTGATGTGTGAATGCGAACCCCACGTATTTTCAGATTTCTTATCAACCCAACCAATGATGGAATATGTAAATCTGTAAAATCTACTATCAAAATCCAAACTGATGAGCATGAGAACATCCTTGATCAATTATTAATATTATATGCAAATTTTAATTATATTATCATTTCCTGTTATTCGTCAGATTCAATTCTTGAAGCAAACAGTTTACGCTATGAATATTCCGAATGATATTCCTGCCGAACTCAACGAGCTTCTCTATCTGTGCGAATAATAACATTGTTCTAGTTTATTTTATTACCTTTGCATTTACTAGAATTCGCTATTGGTCAGCCTGGCAACTACGACATTAAGACGAAAGTGGAGCTAAGTGGTCAACTCCAACTGAACGGGCTCACAATGGAATTGTCTCAAGTGTCATCATTGGCTGGATCTTCTGCTGGATTTGGACTTCACCAAAGTGACAATAATAGAGTGCGAGAACAGCACATTGGAGCTCCTCATTATGAGTATCGGTCACAGTGATCCCAGTAAATCATGGTTTCGGCTTAGACAATTTTTTCACTGGTTTCAATACACATTTATGACTATAGTTAGAAATACTGTATTCTTTATAACTTTACTATATCTAATGAGCAACAATATTTGCTAAATAACGCTGATTTTGTCATCATCATTCATTCTCATCAATTATTCTCATGTTGCCCCGATTTTGGATATTTGGTGTAAGAAAAATTTGGTTCAAGTTTTGATTTTTAAGTTAAAATAAGTAAGTTGACAATTGTAAAGTTAATGATTTGAAAAGAATAAAGATTCATTAGTTAATGTTAATTCACATTTTAATCTTTGACTGTTTTTAGTAGAGTGATTATTTGTAGTTGTATTTAGTATCTGGAGGAAATGACCTGAGGGGAAAAAACTTGTGGGGAAAGGGCCTAGAACCTGCTGATAATGGGTTGGGCAATGAGAATGGGCATGTGTACAAAAATTTACACCTAAACATGTTAATTACTTGCCTCTCTTCTTTGTTCACACGAGGGAAGATGAATGAAAACTGCAAAAACAAACTGTTTAAATAAAATCGCAATATTTTATGTGAAGATGAGCAATTATAACGGTTTTTATTTTAGTATTGTTGTTTTCTACTCCCCACTAAATATTTGAGGAATAATTATGATCACAGATATTTTAAAGTCATTTGTACCGTCGTTCATAAAAATAATCCAGCATTTAATATGTCATCATTATGTCAGTAAATTTCAAATTTTTCATCATATGGGGTAAAGCACAGCAACCAAAGTCACTATTTTTTCATTTTTCCCATCAAATACTCTCAGCTACATGCATACATTATTTATAATAGCGGTATTATATAATCTGCCTTATGCCCAGATCTGAAGAACTTGTTTTTTTTATCTTGTTGGTTTGGTCACTGATGTCACCTTAACTGTCATCCCCGTATTTGATTGCTCTACGACGTTCCTCGGTGACAAGAAACGCTTAGGGAAGAAGAGAGGAAAGTCAGGGGTGAACCATGACTTGAGTTTCGTGGCCACCTAGCTACTACCTGTCTATATATCAGTGAATGAAGAAAGAAAATGTGAAACTTCCTGAAAAAATCTTCCTTTTTGAAAAAATGAATTGCCGTCTAGCAAAAGACAGAAAAGTGAATTGTGTACTATATTGCCCCTTACATATTTCAAAGAGTATCGAGTCATCTTAAAGAAACATATTTGAGCGCAAGACATTCATATTTAGATGTATATAATAATACACTGCCTATTACATATTACTAATATCTGAAGAGTTACAAACCTGGCCAAAGTAGGCAATTTGACTACCAAAATGTTTCTATATTTCCCTTCCAAGTCTAAATCAAACAGCAATATCCCTCCCACTATAAGTGAGTCCGTATATTGTCTATAAAGTTACATCATAGCACATTCAGCTAAACATATCTTTTACAATATATTATCCCCAAACTTACAAGAATCTTCCTTTTAGGGAAGACACACCTGTTAAAAAATCATCGAGACTGAGGCGAGCAGGAGTAGCATGGCATGCTCAACTTTGAGCCAAATCCTCGAACATCGCCCAGTACAAACGTCATGTCATTCTTATCCTCATTCCCAGCCAAGAAGAATTGTGATCATGATGATGATGAGAAATCGAAAAAAAAGAAACAGGTAAATACATAGAATAAATGGCAGAGTCTGGTTGGCACTCATGGATGCAAAAGGGGAAATCAAGATTGGCTCAGGAAAGTTCGCATGATAATCTCAAACTACTAGGGCCAAGCAAGCAGATATGTATATTGATTCAACGTGTATTACTGGACGAAGCAATATATTCTTCTAGAATTTGGAAATCGGTGCATTTTGACATATCGGAGACTATGCTCATTTGAATGAATTCCATTGCTGGAGTGAGATAACAACAACAACCATCTGAAGTCACGCAATAATGCAACAATGCCAGCAATCACAAAGTCCATGATTTTGTCAATTCCTTCTCCCAGTTCCAATTCCAACAAATGCGTCTAAAGTCAATACACGGATTCCTTCCACACCGAGGCCATGCATGGCTGAGAAGGATTGTACGATCCGTAAAGAAAATGCAACTGTTTTCATTTATCGTCATGAAATTGATGCTAATTCAATTGACTATAGATACGACATATATGAATATCATACCTATTTGGAATATATTATGTGATCAAGAAATAAAAATGCTTTGCTTGAGTAAAGAAATAAGACGTTAGTGGGTTTTTTTCCATATAGCCTGAATGCTACTCTACAACCACCTTATTTTTTCCTACTCGAAAGGTAAAGCCAAAGTGAACTGACAACCTTTGCCTATAACTTTGCCACATGATTTTTCTCTGCATTGGAGTATGTAAGGCTTCTTGACTGTCTTAATCTTGAAGTTTTTCTTCTCCTGATGTCAAGACTTGAGCATAGCAAGCTCACATTAAACCAACCTCATCCCTCCCACCCTCCTTTTATCAATACGCATTACATTCCACTAACAACCCCGTACATTGATATTAGTTTCATATTAATACTATTGCAAAGTACTTAACTAAACCATCTCATGCAGGTAATAACAATCATAAATAATATTAATATCATATATATTTTGTTTAAATCGCCCAGTCCCTGCCTTTTCCCTCCCTCCCTCCCTCTCAAGTCTAGTCGGAGCGATTTCACTCTGAATCTGAAAGTGACTCTCGGTTGACTTGGTCACTCGAGAGTTAAAAGGCAATAGGGAAACTGCGCATACAACTTACATTCTTATGATTAGCTACGTCTCGAGTCTTTAGCCAGAATGGATAAATGTAAGTAAAGGAATTTCAACAATGGAGCAGAATGAATGCCATCAAGACATGCCACTCCGTCCTTTTTTCTCCGATGTTCATGTTAAATTCTAGAATGAGAGGAGTCAGTACACCTGAATACATTTTTTTATCAGGCCTCCCTTTCTTTCTACCTAGCTCGGTTGCTGTGGCTGTTCATAGTCCTTTCGTTCGTTCACTTTTTATCGCTCCGCCGCATAGAAAAAGGCATGACAGATTTCTGACATGTAAGGAAAGGTGTAAAAGGCAAAGTATTAAAATGACTCTTTCGAGTCTGCTCTACAGTATTTTTTTATTGTTGCAGGAGGTAAGCAACCAAGCACTGGCACTACTTGTGAAATCCACTGGCTCTCTCCTTTATTACTGTGTACGGGTGTATTATTGAAATTCAGCGAAAAAAAATTCTATCCACATGTAAGAGAAATATTATGATGATGGCGATAAATACGACGACGACGATTATGAAGGAGAGAGAGAGGAGGACGTTGTTATGAGTTGGATGATGATGATGATGATGATGTAAATACTGGGATTTAATCATCCTTAGGCAAACTACTAAAACCAAACCACAATAGCAATTCCTACGTATCGCCTCGATGTTCTCGACATCCGCGTCGTCATCATCATCCCTGTTCAGTTAAGGTTATTGAATGCATATTTCCATATCTCCTGGGTCTTCTAAAGTATTGACTTGGTTGTGGGGTTACTCCATCTAATGTTAATGGGATTTGGTATTCATCACTGCTTAAAACAGATCGGTATATGTATGTATGTGTGGTTGTTCACTTGTTTAAAAATCTGTTTTTCCATATCATAGTAAAAAAATAGCCTACATTTTTTTCGAGCTGAGTAGATCCGCTAGGTAGAAAACATCAGAGTTTAAGTTCCAGACGTAGCCAACTACTAAAAGTGGCTTAGATGATAACTCCATAGTTTAATTTTTTTAACTGGATTGTAAAAGTTTGGAAAGATAAAAACGTTATAATAGCTACCGGTAGCACTAACAAGGGGAAGATAAATTACCAAAAAAGGATAAGGACGTGAATATAGTTATTAACGTAGCATTTTTATCTCTGTTCCTGAAAACAAGGTGGAGTGAAGACAGGATGATCTGACGTGATCTGAAACTTAAATAAAGGCGTTCCTCTCCCCAATTTCGTAAGTGGATCTCCATTGTTTGGAAAAAAAAGGAAGGAGGGAGTAAAAGTGAGTGCTGATTTCTGGTAAATGAATGGAAAGTTGATATAAATATTTACATACGTTTGAGGCAAGAAAGTTTGAAAGGTTTTCGTGATTTTGGTGGAAGGAGGTTTGAAGTTTACTGGATTAATTTGGAGCTTAATTAATTGTGTGAGAAATCTACAAGAAACGGTTAGCTCCATTCATTATATTTTCCTTCCCCAATCGCTGCGTTGGAGGTGGCAGTTGGTGGCATTGTTTCATCTGCTTAGACAAGGTACACATTGTGAATCTGAATGTTTGCATGAAATAAGTAAACGCCTAAGGTGTCATTTTCTAAAAGTGTGTAGGTATATTTGCTAGCCCAGTCTGTATGACTCCATCAGTTTGATTGCCAGTCATTAATTTTGATTTGTGGTCCCGTTTTAATTTTGTCTCATATTATATTTGCACAATGCTCTCTCATCTTCCTCCTCCTCTCCTATCGTCTCAACTCCTCCACGAGAAGATATATAAATTAAAAGCTAAACGCTTCCCTTCTAAAATCTGTTTATTTTAAACGAATTAAACTATTGATACGAACATATTACAAAGTCGAAAATCGGCAATTGATGTCCACCTCCGTGGAGAATGAAAATGGAGCAGTGATTTCATAATAATGTATTACCATTGTTATAGCAAACTGCCAAGAATATGCTCCTTATTCGGGCAAAAGGACAGATCTCTCATTTTGTTACAGGCTTCCTTCTAAATCAATTTGAGACAATTGTCATAGCCGCCATCATGCCGACAGAAATCTCATGCAACTCTTGCGTGGGAGGTTTTCAGAAGAGTTCAATACTATGTTTTAACAATATACTTATTTCAGTTTTAATCCAATAGTTAGAAATACATTCTTGTAATTCAACAATAGTTATAATTATACGCGTAAGTATTAATATCATCTAACATTTACACTAATTGTAAGGTTCATATTCGTTTTGTAAATTTTTGATTATCAAGTTCCTACATTTACTTGGCTGTGAGATTCATTCCCCTCCTACAGTACTCAGTAATGACATTACTTTTCAGTTGATAAAGTCCTTTTTCGCCCTAGACGACCAGACACCCAAATAAAGTACTTAGTTGAAGCTGATTGTTTATTTTGTCCCGTCTCCCCCAAATATGTAGCTTACCTAAGCTCAATAAATATTTCTAGAAGAGCAGGGGAATGAGTGTGCACATGAAATAAATCTCATCCTTACGCAATAATTCATACTCAATATGAGCTCCTCTTCAAAAGAAACGTTTTTTATCCTCTTTAGTTAACAAAGTTTACGAATTTGTTCGCTCTAAGCTACCTACTTATTTAAACTGTAGCTATTTTCTTCTCGCTCTTTTGTTGAGTAAGCCGTCATTCATCACATCAAGTTTTAGTGCGTGGTACATATGATAGGGATCTGCGAAAAAGACTTGATTTGATTGTGAGAGTTTAACATTTAAGGCATCTCATTTTAGAGCTCTAAATCACCTGTTTAACTCTATTATTACTATTCCCATTATCTTCACATGGCATGGCTGTTTCATTTATGCTCCAAAAATATGCTAATAAGCCGAAACTCACAAGTAGACATAATCATGATCCCAACTTGCTGTAGAATTATCATAGTGGAGAATCATGGTATGGTGGTCACAGTCATCATTTTGTCGTGGCGTGGCATATAATTGTTATATTAGGTATATATTTCATTTACGACGCTTTGTACAGCTTACTTTTTTAATATCCCTCGGCAGAGTCTCTTTGAGCTAGATCATCCTCCTTATAAATCAGAAACATTACCATATACCACTGACTCCATCATTTGACTCCATTGCAAAAATCCTTTAAAGGAGGCTGGCGATGGGATCCCAGTTTCTCACATGGACAATCATTATCATTATCATCATCGTCATCATCATCAGCAGCATCCCTAAACCAAAAGATATTTTTTATGCATATCCATCTCACCTCACTAACTCGCATCCACATGTCTCCCTATAAGTATTTCTAGTGAAATCACCACCACCACCACCACTACCATGAGAATACCTTCCACTCCTGAAGATTACTAATAGTCTGGTAGTAAGTAGCTAAACATTTGTACATTTATGGGAGTAACAACTGTTGTTGCCATAATTGTCAATGCTTAACTGATTGTGAAGCCTGTCCTTTTTGCATTCGCGCTGAGGGTTATTAGAATCCCTGTGGTATTTTGTATCACTTTCTTGTAGTCTCTAGCATCTCATATGGTACGATATAAATTCTCAGTACCTACCTAACATTTATCTAGAATAACTGATAATTTATTTTTTTAGCTGAGCTGCGTTTAGCCAGCCGCAAAACTCGCGTTCCTGTGGGATATAAGGATGATCAGTGAGCAAATTGTATTTGGTCATATTGGGTTGGTGGAAGAAAAAAAAGGAAGCCACAGTTTGCATTAGCTAGGGACTCTGATATTTCCAATTCCAATCTGATATGCCTAGTTTTATAAGAGGGTTTATGGTTTAGGTTGTTTGTTTTTGGTGCATGTGCTCGTGGTTTTGCATTTTGGCGAGAGTGAGTGTGGAATGAGGTTTTAGCTCCTGTTGCTGCCATAAAATTGGAAAAATTAGAGTATAACTTTTTGGGGAAAATACCTGCATGATTGAGAGTGAGGGAGAGAGACAGTGAGCTACGTATTTTTGTGGAAGTGGAGGATTGTCAAATAAATGTAGTGGAAGTTTGGTAGGGAATAGGGATTGGATGAAATAATTAGGAGTTGGAATCTGCATTGACTAGTGTGAATTGTAATTTGTTGTGGAAAGTTAATTTTGGAAATTTAACCTGTTAGTTTATAGAGACGGAAGGAGGACCTGTTTAAAACAAGATTGTTTGGAGAGAGTTTTTTTTAAAAGTTAGCTACAAACCTGGATTCCAAAAGTATGGCGTTTCACGGACCATCTTACGGTCTAAGTCGCGAATGCCAAATGAAGGTGAGTTGTAAACAATGCAAAATTATTTCACCTGTTCCTCTTTGATCTAGCAGAAAATGATATTTCATAAAATTGTGCTGTTGCTTTTGAGTTGACATATATAAACTTCAAAATTTCTATTTTTTAAATTCAGGCACAAGCAAAATTCAGTCTGGAACGGGCAAAAGAAGCAGTATTTTGGGTGGAGGCGGTGCTCGCAAGGAAGCTGGACGTTGCCAACAGCGATAATGGGATCAGAGATCAGCTCGACTTTGCTGCAGTTTTGAGAGATGGAGTAGTTCTCTGCGAGTAAGTATTCGATAATAATAACTAATGTATAAATCCTCCTTTCATTACGTAATACTTAATGGTGTAATTACATATTACAATTATTCCTAGGCTCATCAATCGACTGTGTCCGAATGCAGTTAAAAAGATTAACACATCAAGTGCTCCGTTTAAGCAGGTTGGTTCAGAACATTTTGGAGACAACATAAAAAGCAAATTTGAATATAAAGGATGAATGCATTAATTGTTTTTTTTTTGTTCCCGAACTCTAGCGTGAAAACGTGGAAATGTTCCTGAAAGGATGTGAAACTTACGGTCTCAAGTCTCAAGATCTGTTTCAAGTGAATGACTTATACGAAAACAAGAATTTGTATATGGTGGTCGATTTACTTTGGTGTCTTGGAGGAATGGTAAGATATTTGTTTTGTTAAACATGCTTGTATGCCTACCTATGTTTCCTAACTAATCTGAAATCCCTTATCGTGCTCAACTTGCATAGGCTCAGAAGAAAGGTTTCGATGGCCCACGACTTGGGGTCAAAGTTGCTGACGAAAATAAGCGCAATTTTACAGCCGAGAAGCTTGCAGAAAGCAACAAAATCATTGGACTGCAATACGGGTCCAATCGAGGTGCATCCCAGGCTGGCATGCCTGCTTTTGGAAACTCACGTAAAATTTTGCCTGACGGTATGAAACAAAATTCATTATCAAAATGGTTCCCAACATTTTACAGAAATATTTCCAGCAAGCACAAATTTTCATATTTTTTTGTGTTAACTTTACTTTCCAGAATTTATGAGGCGGTAAGATGAATGGAGATTGTCTTTGACGAAATTACATTCCATGACTCATTGGATTCATAGTCAAAAAAATATATAAAAACAACATCTTCTGATAAAAAAATCTCTATTTATCTCTTAACACAATTTTTAAGACGTCTCCATGTTAGCAAACATAAAATGTCGACATGAGCAAGGAAACTGATTAAACTTGATTAGGTAGTTAAATTAATTACTTGTAACTTTAACGATTTATTATTAAGGCTCAATATCCACCCTGTAACTATGCTGAGTGTTTCCAAGAGTCGAAAACGGGATGGGAGATGTAACGAAACACATTTTTTTATGTTATTCCTGCCAAATGTTCGAATCTTTATATAAAAATTATATTTTGTACGTAACAAACATAAATACTAATGTGCCTATATACTGAATGCCATGTAAAGAAGTTTTTAAGATTTTACAGTTGTAATGTTTACCTGTAACTGGCCATACACCGAACGATAAGCCATATAATAACACTAGAAGAGGCAAACTGTGCGTAGTCAGGGGTGTCTGAATCTGTTTATCTTAAGTAGCTAAGCCAGCGCTGCTGTTACAATCACTGAATGAATTACTAATCAATTATTGAAAAGATGTATATAATTGCAGCGGAATTATCGTTAAAATTAACTAAATTAAACCCTTTGGTTTTCTTGAAATGCTGTACCTGTTGAGTGTGAATCCGAATGATTGTATTGTAACGTTATATTCTATAGCCATTAGATGGATAAAGATGGCAGCTTCTGTTAGCTTAACATGCATTGCTAGGATTTTTTCTGCAAATTATTTAACTTATCACTAACTAATATATTGGATTGATTTGTTTAGCTGATGGATTTAGTTTAATTTGGCGACTCCAGATTGTTCCAAATGCTAAAAGGGAACCCGGCTCCATTGTATTGTATGTATCAATTATGTTATTACAAACACTTGTATTTTTTACAGGATAGATAATAATGATACTGATTGAACGAAATGTGTTGTTTGTGGCCATTACGTATAAATATCTATTAAGCTTTTTTTAAATTATCTTATGTACAGTAACAACGAATTTTACAATTATTTTTTTTTGGAAAGAAAAGCAGGCTATTTTGTTGATACCAAATCGAATACAGTTTATATATGGCAATGTTACGTTATATAATAATTTAACGCAAGATTATGTAATCCAAGTATTGGTTTTGACAGTCTATATTTAATTGAGAGAAATCTATAATTGAGTAGGAATTCGGGGTGTGGAGAGTGAGACGAGCTGGAAAATCTAGAAACGTGCCAAATGTACGATTAACCAACTTAATTATGCATAGTGTACGGTTAAGTTGAAGATCAATATTGGTGTTAAACGTACTTAAAATTGTATAGTGTAGCTTATATGAATATTTTAAAATGTCGAGCATGGCATTTTAAATTAAATAAACTGACCTTATGCAAAACAATTCATTTGCCTTTCGATTTACTTACATTTATTCAGTAATGAAGTAATAACTAATTAACTGAGTATTTATGCTTAGTTATTTCAATAGTTGATGCATTTTCAACCGTTCCAATATGGGCAATAATTCAAATACAGATTGACCGCGCCGTGTTAATGGATATTGGTTCATGGATTTCCGACAACCTAAATACTTTCCCATGGAATATGACATGCACGGCACTATTTTTAGACCCAGACATATTATATCAATTATCAGCCGTGGAGACCGCTAGCCAAAGTGCATTTTGCTAACCAGTAAAAATTATATGTCCATTGACCGTTAACCATCCTACGCCAAAACAGTCTACATTTGAACCAGCCAATATTTACCATCTTATCCCTATTTTCAAGCAGAATGACTAATGAGACAATCAGTGCAATGGAATGAAAAGTAAAATGCAGTAACTTGACAAAAAAATTGCAGGAAAGGAGAACAGGTCCATTTTGATGTGCAGTAAAGAAACGACAAGCTGAAGGTAACATGTAACATTGGACTAGTCCATTGATGTTGACAAGACATGAAGCAGTCACTTCCTCATAGTGTCTTGCAAAGTAACCAGTTACATATAAGCAATCAATACCTATTACGTATTTTCATCATGAGGTATCCAGCAGATGACGCATAAAATATAAAAACTCAGGTTTAATTCGAGATTCGAATAAAAAAATACATATGAAAAGGACGAATTGGTCATTTGTATAAAATACCGTCAGCAAAAGTTCAGTATCTCTTTCTGTTTCTGCGTTTCCAATGATTTTATTGTAAAATTCAAGTTGCCAATTGTGTCCAATTTGGAACTCAAAGGATTAAATAAAAATGATGACCCATTCTCAACCGCCCAAACAATATGGCAATAAATCCATTTATCAAGGCGGGGTAATATGGGAGTTGTAACACTTCCGAAATGTTAGCTTTTCAGCGACCATTTCTTTCAGCAGGCCATATAATTGCTTAATTATGCATTATTTTGTACATTTATGATTTCTCATTCTTGGCTCGTTTAATACAGCGCATTTCTTGAGTTGAAAGGCTCATCATTGTATGATTCTTGCTTTTAAGCATTTTATGGGAATTTCTTGGCTTATTTTTCACATTTAATCAATAGAGCGCACTAGTTGTGACCTTGTCCGCATCCATGCAATAACGAAAACTCCTTTTCATTTCAAGCTTTTTGCCGAATCAGCAATTTATTTAATGTCCAGCCCAGTCCATCCTCCTTTACTATTGGCATCATGCCTACTTACGTGGATTCCAATTAAAACTACCTAATTATCGAGCCACACGTTTTAAACTGTATTAGGCACTAATGTTTGAAATCTTTGACGTCTAGAAACTCAACTAGGAGCAGTAACATGAGCTTGTAATGAATTCTTTATTATTTACGCCTTATGTCAATTCAAATACAGGACGGAAGCTTTCACAAGGGTGGACATTAAAGTCAGCCCATTCCCGGAAACTATTGACATTTGAAGAATTTCTAGGTCAGTCCAATCTTCCTAATATAAAGAGGAATGTTTGAAAAACTTAGGATGAATCTCACGATATTTTTCTTATCAAGACAACCCCATCGATATTTTTTATGATCATCAGGAATTAAAGATGATTCATAATTGAAAAATGTTATGACCAATTTGCTCGTTACACAAATACTGGACGTTGACCTACTTTTCCATCCATCTCTCATTACAAATGCTAAATATTACCAAGATTACCAAATCCTCCTTTTTAAAGCAGCAAATTCTCATTCCCATTAGGTATTTTTAACTTAGTCAACCCAATTATCTATTATCCTAAATCAGCAAATGGATCCATATATGAAGCTTTAATAAAAGTACGGATTACGATTACAAGCATAATTTCATTTTCAAAGATTTTGCTCACGCTAAATGTAGCACTTGCGATTAGTTCGAGATTACCTAGTTCCCTTTTATAACGCATGTAATTGTACCATTGAATTCAAATTGAGCTTTGTTACTTGCAGCACACGTACACCTCCTTATAAACTCCCCACTCTTGTATATAGATATAGGCATAAAAAATATGTAAATATTTTGGATTGCGCTGTAACAAGCGGACACAGTCATATAACTATGTATATGAAGCCAATACTCTCTCATCGTTTTGGTGCCTTCTTCAAGCTCTTAAGCAGTGATGATGATAGCGCGGACGACGTAAAAAGGTGCGTTTGCATGCAATTGTTCTCGCCTCAAGGTCTACTTAACCTTGTTTTTATCTTGCGTTTCAAGTTCAGAAAACTCGGAAGTGGAACTTTTTCTCTTTCTTGCAACTACTTACCAAGCCATACATAGGCTCTGTATTTGCACGTCTAAGCATATAACTTTATATCTGCAATATCACTCAATCTGAGAATTTTATAAGAATAGCAAGACTTGAGAGCTACAGTGTTGCCTAGTGCTAAAACTGCTGCTGCTTTATGATGAGGAAAGGGCTAAATAATAGTTATATCCGATTCCTCATCCACCTTTTATATTACATTTTCAGTCTTCACTGCTGAGACTCTAGGTGGTTGATGATGATGCATCCACTGCACACCAATTTGCATATGAACACCTATAACTGAAGATGAATGATAAAACTTGGCACACTTACTATAAAAAAATGTATGTTCATGTCATATACAGCCATATAATAAGACATATTAACAATGCCAGTTTTTTCTGCCTTTTTTTATCCCAACTTCAATATTATATCTCTGACTCGATAACTGTCAAGACACTGAATACAATAATATGGGACATATATCATCATAATCACTTCACGCGGTATTGTTATGACAAAGATGATAATAATAATGCAATGCTTTCATTATCCCCTTGTAATTGTCAAGTAATGTGGTGGAAAGTGTAAGCTATAATCTTTTTTTAGAGGTTGGGGTGCCTAAAGAGTGGGGAAAAGAGCTCAGACACTTCCCATGTAAATTATGTCGGTAAATTGTCGTCTTGCACGATGTAAAGTAAGACGTGATTTAGAAAAAAAGACAATAAAAAACGCTTGTAGGACATCCTTCCTTGACAATAATCTGTATCATCATCATAATCATAATGAGTAGAGGGGTAACAACCAGAAAAAAATTGAGAAGCGATGGATTTTCTATGACTATTGATAGGCTAGGTAGATACTTGCTCTTTTTTTTCGCATGTGTGATTGATTCACTTGCACTTGAACATCCGACTTAAATGAATTAAACACTGTTATTATGGTAGTGGCAAGCTGAGTGTGTGTATTTGCTATATATCATCTTCCCTAATGAAAAGGAGACTTTATCCTATCCTTCAATTTTTTTTGGAAGTGAGATGATGATGATGATGATGCAGACAGAATATAAAAATAGTAGCAAGAGCAAAAGCTTTTTATAGTTTTGTTTTTGTTTAATAAACAATAACTCATCATTTTATATTCATCTGATAAGCATTCACTTTGAACTTGTTCGCTGTTACCTTGGCATTGTCAATGATCTTGTACTTTGAGCAGCTTTAGCCTTTACTCATTACTTAAAGTTGCCAAAAAACTAGGGGAGCTATATGGGATGGGAAATGATGAGAATAAAAGATTAATTGTTTACATAAAATATACATTTTATTTCCAGTTCTGAACTTGCATATCGATGAAGGAAGTACAGGCAAAATATTTTGCCATTTTTAGTAAAAAAAAATCTCAAAGTCAAAATTGTCTGAAATTACATTAACGTCTGTTCAGATTTTGCAGACGCATGTATAAGAGATTTGGACATGGCGCCAGCTGAGGATTATCACTAGTCCAAAATCAATTAATGGTTTATTCATTCCCTTTGTAAACTATGATTACAGTCGCGATTAAGTTGGCTACCAATAAATACCCGATTATGGCCTCATCCCTTCTATCATCACTAACAATGAAAAAAATCTGTCACAGTTTTATAGCCCTATCATAATAGGGTCTTAGCATATTTGCACGTTGTTTCTGCTCTTCGTGAAATGTGTCACGCTGTTATTTTTTCATTCAGCTCCGAGTCCCACTTTCCTCCTTTTCCACCCATTCAGTGAAGTAAGTGTGGCGCACAGAGTCCCACGCAATTATTATACCTGCCATTGCATACCTCATTATGTTACCTATGCATATCAGCATAATTTGGAGTGCCATCATCTCAATGATTACTATAACTTGGAGGCGTACGTGTATCGCTCCTATTTCTTCTTTTACTTTCAAGCAAGCCTAGCTCTACATCACATCATCCTCATCCGGAATGAAAGATATCGTAGGAAAAAGCCACCCTCCTTACCCTCATCTCACAACATCCAACATCATATCAGTTTGGCAAAGTGTAAGCATTTTATCGCTAAATCCCATTGTTCACAACAGGCACACTTGGTATAAGGCATATCCTCCGCTGAAACATGAGACGATACCTTATAGCTTTGCTAGCAACACAAAAGAAGAAAGAAAGAAAAAATGAAATGAGGAATTAGAAAGTTTTCAGTGCTTACATTACCTGTTCATTTACAACCACATGCTACATATCTTTACTATTACTATCAAAGACAAGACTCGAATCGTTGCTAAAGGGAGGACGGACAGACCGTCGAGAGTTGGACACTCGGACACGACCTACATATTAAATAATACAATGAGTATTAGAAAATCAGGCTAAACTGGCTTTCAAGCTCGTATTCGCTTTTTCCTCCTTACACCAACACAGATCTGGGGAGAGAAGATTGTGCAAATATGATTGTGTGCAAACTTAAGCAACGATCCTGCACTACAAACCACTACAGCTCCTAACAATGTTATCACATCATCATGATTATTATAACCATTATGATCATCATCATCCTCATCATTCCTTCCTTTTTTTCTGGTGAGTTACCTACATTTAAGATGAAGAAAAAAAAATCTGTAGAAGTATTCGCAATTGCAAGGATTATTTCTCAAGGGTATACTTTTTTTTCGTAGGAAATAAGCTTCAATCCTGAGCTCAAATAATAATACTTTAGCGTTTGCTGCTTAACCCGTCATAGTTTTGGTCTACCTGATCTGATGTGCCGAAGGAGCCAATACGTCTTACAACAAGATAGGATTAAAGTGTGGTAACATGCTCCCATCCGTAGTATTATCATCTTTTTTTTTCTTTGATATAATGGATTGATGTTCGTAATCTTGAGCTTAATTATGCAGTCGAGCGCGTTTACTTGAAGGCAGGTTTTCAATTTGAAGGGAAAAGGTGGGTTATTCATGAAAAATAAAAGTTGTCCGTATCTACAAAATGTATAGATACGTGTTTGACTAAATTCGCAGCTCTTTCTCCCCTAATTAGTTTCATTCCTCTGAGTCAATGAATGGGCGTCTGGACGAGCATGCTTGAGGTCTACTGATTAGTTTCAAGTTTATAAACAGAGAGTAACTGACTGTATTTTTTAATTGTATCAAATAGTAAAAGTGAATTTAGGTTGAAGCTACTAATAATTATTGATGTAAAGTATTTTGCTAACTTGTGTTGTTTAACATTTAAGTGTAGAAGAGCTTATATCCCCAGTCAAAACGGTTACTGAACTGTATTAATTGTTGGACTAGCCTAAGGTTTGAAAATGAACTTGAGCAACCTATGTGTTAGTAAACTACAGGTAATATTTTCAAAGGTCATTAACTCCCTCTCAGTATAATAAGAAAAGTGCATAGGATGAGGGGCTGTAGGAATTCAAATACGGGAAATTAGCAGTAACACACAAAGTCAAAAAAGAATTTCACTGATTACCCAGATCCATAATATGGTCATTGACATTTCACTACTCAAACTCTGTCTCTCAAGATCCTTTTTTACAGCTTCCCATCTCCTCTTGAGGGGCTCAATACATGAGACTGCACTGCACCTGTTGACAGAGTCAACGAGACGAGGACTCAAACAATTGTTGAAAACTCAACAGCCAAATTTAATTATTGGAAACAAACTGCAAATATTTGCAAGGAAGACAATTTACGGCAAACTTAGCACACATTTGTTTCGCAGACGCTAAATACGATGAGCGTAACACTTACACCCTTGTCATTTCAAATGACAGCTTCCTAGCCTAGAATACAAATGTATTGGAGGAGGATATAAGAGCAAAATATGTATTTTTACTCAAGTAAAATCCTATTCTTTAACCTTATCCATACAATATGTACTTGTTTATACCTATTAGATTGGTGTTTCCATACCACACCTACACTCCATTGTAAAAGCATTAATATGACAATTCGAAAATAGCTCTCACTTCATTCACACCGGTGTCCATTAGC
Source organism: Lepidocyrtus paradoxus (assembly GCA_034696885.1). Classification (NCBI taxonomy): domain Eukaryota; kingdom Metazoa; phylum Arthropoda; class Collembola; order Entomobryomorpha; family Entomobryidae; genus Lepidocyrtus; species Lepidocyrtus paradoxus. The sequence continues at coordinate 97,835 of JAQGAH010000012.1, forward strand.
ATTCCCACATGTCCTCAAGAGGAGGTGATAAAGACACAAAAGTTTTTCGTAATTACCTTTTGACTCATAAAGATGAGATGATATGACAGGGTGACCGCAATCTATCCACTGAATATTCACCTCCCTCACAAATGAACACTGTTACAGTCACCTCCTAAAAATGTTATTTGGAGACTGGCCGGCTGGCTGGCTTGGAAGGAAGGGCATTGACACCAAGAAGTTTGCTCCCCCTTTAACTACGTAATTAAAAGAAAGTGCCCTTTTGTAATAGTATTTATTTATGAGGCTGACTCTGAACCAAGTACTAAGCTGTAAGATAGCTATGCATTATGGAGAAGTGACAAGTCAATGGCTTATATTATTGACGTGGTAACCTTAAAACAAATGAGCAGTGTCAATAACCCTAGAGAAGATCCTTTCGTAAGTAATTAAAAATTAAAATGCGCTTTAAATTTGTAATTTTTGCAAGGTTGCGCTCCTAAATGGATGAAAAGTTGAATATTAACGAAATTCGGAAAGCATTTCAGAGGAATGATTGCTGGTGATGGTGTAACTCGTAAAAAGTCAAATAAACGTTGCTTTCTAAACGAACCGACCATATATTCGCGTATTTTGGGGGGATGATGATGCCATGTCACTGTCCAAAAATGTTTTCTCCTCCATTATAAGTAACATGTAAATACGCGGAAAGGAAGAGCTTCTTGACTACTTATGAAAACGATGACGGCTTGTTTCCTTTTCACAACGTACTCACGTAATGAAAATAGTTTTAGAGATTTTCAGTCTTTACGTGTCAATAACCTCCCAAGTTTGGCGGAAAGATGAGAAGGCCACAGCGATTGAGGGTAAAAAAGATATGCTTTAAAAACTTCAGATCCTATTGCCTCCACAGAAGGAATTAAAGACCTTGAAGAATCTCAGAAAGATTGATCTGAATGTCAAACAAGATGAAATAAGGTGCTTAGTACCTAAAACGCTTGTCTGGAATGTACAGTTGGCAGAGTGATGCCAGCCTTCGGCTGACGCTAACGAGGTATCCAAACATGTTTACTGGAATGAGCTCCCTTTCTACATAATATTGGAGCTGGATGCTCATACAAGTTCCCTTTTTAATTCTGGATAAAAATTGGAAACATCTCTTTGGAAAGCTACTTTCATTCCATGTTTCATACCTTAAATACAAATAATTTAATATGGCATCAAATGGCATATTGACTGAACATAACAGATTACTTTTTGTCACATCAATCCGACTTTGGTAAACAAAATTTCGTTTATGTTATGTCAGCTCGTAATAAAACTTTTACTTTTCGTACACTCCAAATGTCATATTCAGAAAGATGAAAGAGATGGAATTCCAAAAATATTTACTTCCAATGGCCCTTCTAAATGTCATAACCTAATAGAGTCGGGTAGCTCCATTTATTATTTACAGTGGGGATTGCATCAGAGCAGATCCCATTTCCAATGATATGACATACCTTATGAAATACGGAGGGGAGTGCATAAAATGAAAATAGTTCTTAAATAAATGAATTTGATAGTTATCCTTGGACCCTTGTAGCCAAAACAACGCATAACACATGTACTATAAGTAGTACACCGTATCCTGTTGGATAATATAATTTTAAATCAACTCTCGAAAAATAAGTCTTGGAGTCATGCAGGTAATGCAATTCCGCCTTCATGTTTTTTGCTTTGCTGTTTTGGAATCGATGCTGTGTTGAAATGCCTTTAATGGCAGGCGTCCTAAGCCTTCCACTATGTAGTTTGGTACTTATTCCAGATATTTTTGATGGTCGTGAAAAACGTTTTACTTTCTCTTTCAAGATGTGTGGTGTTTACAATTGCAAAATGCAAAACATCGCGCATATCGTATTTCGGATGAAACGTTGTTTCAGACTTTTTCCATGTTTTCACTAATTACCTATATATGACCTTCGCGCGTAACTATATCTAGTTGCTGCGTTGGTGGAAGCGATACTCTAAAATATGCATTTGCAATGCAAGCAAATGTAATATCCAGTAACACGTAACAGTGTTTGATGTTAACAGCTATATTTCAGCATTTTCCAAATCACACGTATTACCTTTCCCAGCGAGTAAAGTGAAAGTTACATACCCCAAGAGTTTGCATAGTTAATCTCGGTGAAGTTTGCAAAGTTGGAAGAATGGAGGAGCAAAACTCAAATTCAAACAAATATTTAAATCAAGGTTGACCCACCAAAGCATTTTTTAATCATATTGCTAAATATTATGAAAACAAAACCTTAAAATTCACATGATATTATTTTCTCTGTATCCTTAAATATTGATATATATGTATGTTTATGCATGTCATACAAAATTATTCAACGCCTTATTAAAACAACACAATGATTTACAAGCTTACAAAGTTTTAATTTCTTCATTGAGAAGTGGAACATAGGCATACACTTTTTATTGAGCTACTTATATATTTTACCATAAACAAAACCCCTTTCAAGCTAATAATTCGTTCCAGGAACAGCACATGTTTTACTCGCTACCCTGGAATTTTGTGACACATGACACTAGCAATTTAATTCTGGACCTGATCTGCGTCAGTGATTGTTTGAGAAAGCCCACCTACTCAGTTTCCCATGAAAAAGAAAGCATAAACTACCCCCATGTTATAGCAACTAGACATGAGACATGTGACACGAGAGAGGACAAAGAGACAAGCTTATTTTCAAAGCATTTTATTTGAAACGTTTCTGCTTGGTCTCGTGAGCCAAGTGTGTTGAGTTGGAAGTCTCATGTATTTCTACTGAATGATGAAAGACCAATGAAGTATGTCTATATATCATGTGAAATCAGTGAGAAACGCCATATTGCACCATCTATACAAACCAATTTGAAGAAAGCAGTATTCCAGCTATTGGTAAGCTCATGCTTTCTATTATTCCCGTGTCCTTCTATGTAGTTATGTGGGAAACTTGAAACTAGTTAATACAAAAGTATCAAGCTTCAAAACAAAATCCCGTCCCAATTGTTTTCCCTTCTCATAGATCAAAACAAGCCTCATAAATGAAATAGAATTCCACGAAAAGAAAGTGTCAACATGCAATGTCAAATTCATATTATTCACTCTCAGCGTGGCTTGAAAACAACTTGAATTGAAATTAATGATAAGCCATTTTTTTTGCAAAATTCAATTTTCCTCATGTAAATACAGTACATATCAAGTTGCGAAAGAAAATTATAGGAAAAGGTAGGTATAATGATGATGAAAAGGGAGAAGGAGCGGATCAGCATTACTCCAGCCGCGTAGCGGGTTGCGAATTAAAGCCAACGAATCATGGATAAGGTTGCCTTTATTTGCTTAACTTGTGATTGATATCGACTGCATAATCAAACAAAATTTCAGGATGATAGGTAGCCTTATTATGCCTCAACTGTCACATTATCCTCCATCTCATTTCTAGAAGAAAAAAAACAGCTAGCTTTCCAAATCCTCCTTTTGAAAGAGAAAAGGCATAATTTGTTTGCAGAAAAGTAGAGGGTACATAACAGAAAGGGGTTTTTGTTACGTTAATGTTATGAAAGCCAGCGGAACGTGAGGACCCAGTCTCGTGCCCTCCAGAATTCACATGTTTCGTACGCGTGCCGACTTATTCCCCAAGCGCATAGGTATTCGCACAGTTTTATTCCGCGTCCTCGTCTTTCTTCATAAACGTTTTTTAGCTGCATATTCCTCATATACGAAGCTGCTACAAAACATTGAATTGGGATAGGTAGGTACAGTTGTTTCTTTGAAATGCATTTACCTACGTTGTCGGGTCTGTCATTCATTATAGTTAGCTCATTCAGTCTGCCTGTCTCCTTTCTGCCTTAACCTTAAATAACAAATTTTTATTTTCCAACTACTGGTCACCACGTAGACGTATGTACGTGTATGAAGCGTGGAAAACTGATTGATTATGCATTGGCAGAACAACATGTATGTTTCCAAGCAAATTGACGTTTGACTTATTTTCTGTAAAGCTTGGGATACTTTGGAAATGAGACTGATCTTTGTTTATAACCAAAGATAATGATGCTTAAAGATATTATTCCGACATGATATTCCACTAATTCGTAATTTGAGTTGGCTTGATGTTCATGAGTCGTTTCAGTGGAACCACGGAACAAACATGATTTTGATGACAAATAGTGTATTAAGTATATGAGGCATGTGACTAAACTTACTATGTACATATTAATGTTAAAGCTTGCAAAAAAGGTGAGTTAAGTATGAATAGGTGGTTAAGATGGAATATACGTAATATCGGATGACAATGGTTTTTGATATGATATCCTTGTAAATTATATTTTGCGACGTTATGATCGATGTTGAGCAATTTATTGGAATACTTGGTCTTAGAACTGAAGGTTTGTTTAAGTATTGGTCAATGTAGTATTTTTATCTGGATTGAGCAATTCCCTAATCGAGTTTTTTTCATATGCGTAGAGTTAGCATGATGACCACTGCATATGTGCACATATTCATATTTTGGAATATTTTAACAATCCTGGTCAGCTTCAAAAATATATCAAAATATTTAGCTTTCTTTGCAAGAGTGTATGATTTACGAATGTCCACCCCATGAAACATGCAAAAGGAACAGGATGGACAAGGAATATATAGAAGCTTTTCTTAAAGTAGGTCAAAAGTTCAATTTTTTAACTATTTGTCACTGTAATTGTCTAAGTATCATATTGCTAACAAGACATCATTATTTTATACATAAATCCATATAAATCACTTCCGAGAAAACTATAATAAACGAAACGCCAATAAAACTAAATTGACGCTCTCCGTCCAACATCACATACTTATCGGAGAAAGCGTCTTAAATATCCAGATAAATTGATAATTGATATGTTATGAAAATTGGATCGTTTACGGTAATGAAGTTGACCTTTTGGATAAAGCGTTTTCACTTCTGTGTAAAGGCATGGGAATGCTTGGAAGCGTCCAACTTTCCCTCCATCATAACTATCAGCAAAGGAGAGAAAAATTGGGAATCAAATGCCATCCTATGATATCCCCTCATCAGTTAAAGTCTCAAATGTCAAGAAGGAAAATTGGTGTCGAATTTTTCGGAAAAATTAAACTAATGAAATGTCACTCTCATTATACTGATCCAGGGCAAACCACTGTCTCAATTTTCCAATTACATTACCATTATCGAGTCAATCCCTTCCGATATTCCTTTAACGAGAGCCTGATGCAATATCAGCTTTCACAATTTAACTTTTAAGCCGAAATCCGAAATGATTGATAGTGAAAGATAATAATATAGAGAGCCACGGAGCAACGTGACAAAGGCATAGCGTTGGAGGGGAGAGCAGTTCAATTGAACTTATTACTTTAGCGAAATTAAATTTTCAAAGGAAATTGGAGGCATGCGAGCTGCAACGTGATTCCAGATAAGATGTACAGAAGAAGGAAAGTTAGCATCCAAATGAATTATACGCCTCCTTTGTTTCATAATGCAGCCCACTCATATATACACTGCATGTGTATGCTATCAGATATTATTTCTGTAACTAGAACATCCTTCTTGACTTTCACGACTGCCGACTGGATTCCCAAACTATGGCTTGGTTTTCAACTTCTGACGTTTTATTCATTACACAAACATGATGATAGGTTATATGATGGGATATGATAATAATGACGGTATTCTTACACAGAACAACCTTTGAAAAAGGAAATGGATCAATTAAATAGGTTTTATGGTTTAATAAATGTATGAATACAAATACATTTAACTGTGAGTCAATCATGATTGAGTTTTGAGCTAGTTGCTCTGCAAACTGTGGAATGATAGTAGAAATTCCGGAAATTTCTTAAGCTCAAGTATACAAACCGATTTCCAGGGTTACTTTCTTCAATTCACATCCGAGTATGGCAGACTTAGCACGTTAATGGGATCTATTATTTCTGATGTCCGTTCCTCTGACCATTTGAATATGACGCTAGAAAGCTTTACAAAGCCTTTAGTGACAATGATTAAACCCATTACCAAAAAAAACAAGGTCGTTTTGAGGCAAATTAAAAGTCTTTTAAAACACTTTTTTTGGCGTGTTGGGCAAGGTTGTTTCTGGAAAATCTCATAGATATCGTACGTTTTGCTCTCAAGTTAATATGGTGAAGTACATTCGTTTGTTCGTAGTTGGATATAACTTATAAAATTGTCCGCAAAAGAATGCGTTCTTCCTATTCCTTCGACAATGCTCGCTGACGTACAACTGTTTTGTTTGACATTATCCAGACGAGGAGAAAGGAAGCACCAGTGCTTATAGTGCATAGATAATTGTAAATAATACACGAGATCCGCATGAGTTTGACGTAATTGTGTAAGGGATACTTTACGTCATTTCACAATAACGTCGGGAAACTTGGCATTGTAGAATAGTATCTATTGCTTATTGCTCAATCATCCAAAGTTTGCTAGCAGGGTTCAGTATGAAACGTCCTTGCAAGTAGTCTATTGTACTATGGACTGTTTATTTATCAAACTCCCTAGACCCCGACAATCTGTTTGTTCACCAACCGACGAAGGTCTGTAATTTTATCGCTCGAAAATTTGCAGTATTCTACCAAATTAGTATCCCAAATAGCTCTGATGATGATAGATCTATCTACGTACAAGCATTACTGAAAGACAATTACGAATTGCCTAAAAAAATGTAAATGAATGATTATTCAAGCATCATCATATTTTTCTGAAAGGGAAAGTTGAATTATTTAACTTTTTTTTTGTAAAAACTCAAACCAATTTTCTTCTCGGTTTTAAGATGACTAGAGGTTGCATGCTACTACCAGCTAACTTATTACTATTTGCATATTATTTTACCAGTTATCAAATTTAATTACAAGAGATCTGATAAAATTTTGCTTTTAAAATCCGTGCTTTACCTATTTTGCAAATGAAGGTGAAATAAGCAGTATTCATGTCATGGGATGTAATATGTATAAGGAGGGGTAGAATGCAACCCACCTCAACATCCCATCCCAAGTAAGGGATAAGACTAAGGAAAGAAGTAAAAGTAAAAAAGTTGTTTTTTGGCTAGCAACTTCTCCCCCAAACTAGTTTACCCAAGAAAAGGGCCTAATAATGAGATGAGCATCATCATAATCATTACAGTGTTTTATCTAATTGCCTCAATATAACTCTGTATCTTACATAGTTGCCTAAAACGTGTAATATAATGAACAGAACAATGACAATGGATGTAACTGTGTTAAAATATGGTCTGCAGTTTTAAAACTGTGAGGAAGTAACAGATTCAACAAAGATGAATATGATGACGGTGATGATGAGATTTGTTAGAAGGAGCACAGCAAATAGGATATCAGGAGAAAAGTCAAGCTTAAATACAAAAAAAAAACATTCAAATAGCGATGGCTAGTTAAACACTACCTACAATTGTCCTTATCCTAGCCAGTTTCTTTTACACAATCATAAAAAGAGGATTTCTCGTTTTTTTTATAACCTACGACCCAACACTATAAATGTCCCTAGTCCCTAGTGTGCAGTTATTATATGATGATATGGAATAAGACTCAATTATTACCACGACTTGTGCTAGAAAGAAGATGCGTGATTGATGTGATGAAATGAAAATTGTTGAGACTGTCTTTCCTTCTGAGGATGTACGTCCGCAGTGTGAATGTAGGCCGAGAGAAATATATAAAAAAAACAACACAATCCTAATATGAAAGTCAGGTAGATAAAGTAATAGTCAAGGAGCTCGTAATCCTTTTCCCCTCTAAAGCTTATGGTAAGTAAAAGTAACTTAATGGTGTTATGTGTACAGATCAACGCGATCATCCATAAGCATCCAAAAAAAATCCCACCGTATATACAATTCTAAGAAGTACAGCATACAAAGTTAACTTTCACAAAACATTATATGGCTACATTACATAGAGATTAGGTTTGGGTGCGGAGACATTAGCGAGTAACCTGATAGGATTGAAATTACCTTAAGCGCTATAGCGACAATGTCTAAATACTGAATTATGACTATCAACTAATTTCATTCTATTTTGGGGAGTTTGGACTAGATTTGTAAAAAGAGTAGCTAAAATGTTGAGATCAGCCATCATTCATTCTGGAAATCTTCCCTGTTTGATATATCTGTAAAGACGTTTCGAAAGATGTGCAAAAGTTGATTGAAAGAGATTTGCAAAAAATGGGTGGAAAATTGTATGCAAATTTTTTGTCGCATTTGAAATACTGTACCCTTCAAAATCAATGCTAATATGAGCTTGTAAACAGTTGCTGAGAGGAATGGAGGATTTTTATAGCGGATGCGATTCTCAATGATATGATCAGAAATGCATGCAGATTGTTGGTATCAAGTGCGAATGCCAAGTTGTGCTTGTTTTTTTTCGATGCAGCCAGTCAGACAGTATGCCACAAGTTGTTATAAGCGCAAGTAACGCGGCTGCAGTTTGTAGTGCTGCATGTGGCATGAGTAGAGCTGCGGAGAGTAGAGCATGGCTTACTTTCTCAGATGATGTGATGGTGAGAAACTAGGGCAGCCACAGTAAAAATGGAGATATCTATGTATTTCATATTATAATTCTTTTTTTATTTAACAAATATTAAAAAGATGCTGCTGCACTGCATACCGCTATTAAAGGCTTAACTGACGACGTGGAAAATATAACCTACCCATTTCCTCTTTCTGCTCATGAGAAAGAACATATATATTCATAAGACTTAGTGGACTGCCATCACAATAGTGGATGCAGAAGGATATAATCTTGTTTTTTTTTTCAAGTACTCCTCAGCCCAGAGATGTATTACTTGCAGGAACAGATTTCCTTTTTCTTTAAGCTAGAGATAGATAATTGTTTCTGGTTTTATAATGGGATCGCATCATCATAATTATTTTTACATTGTGCATAATATCGCATCATGAGTTAATCTAGTTTGAAGTTGTAAAATTCCTTTTTATGGGATGGGACTTTCTTTCTTTGTGACATTATAAGAAAAAAATGTATTTTTTGACATTGAAAATTTAGCACATGTCGTAAACATTTCCTAATAGTGACAATTGGCAACATGTTTTTCAAATTCAAGAGTAGCAAAATTTGCAAAGGAATATGTTTATGTTGGAAATAACCAGCAAATGGCAAACATCTAACTTTTTCAGCAAATCATAGCCATTCGCTTAAAAGACTATTGAAATCACTCGCATTTTGCCTTTCTCCACCCTTCCCTACAAAATGACAGGGATACAGGCAAATCAATATTAGTTTCGGTTTGGATCATTTGCGGGCACTAGATTATCTCAATGAAAAGTGTGCTTGCCACATAATTTCCCCAAAAGCTTCGAAACTTTACTCATTAGAATAACTCGAATTATATGAAAAGTAACAGCCTGACTTATTTAAGACCCTTTCGAACAAGCAAACACCAAGTTTTTTATCATTGCCCTTGCCATCCTCTTTTGGTATATCAGTACGAATTATGAAGTAAAGGCTTTTAAAAAATGTAACAATGAGCATAAAAATGCATAAAGCTTTCATTGTCTTGCCCAGACAGATAAACCCCAGCATGGGATGAATCCCAGCAGTTATAGTGGATGGTTGAATAAAAGGATGGTGATGATGTTGATCATGATGATGCAGTAACCTAGTAACCCAGAGTAATACTCTTGTTTAACAAGACCTCGTTTTCTTCTTCTTTCATTCAATAATGGCTATAATATTATAGGATCATCTTCATTATCAGTAACATCAAACCCAAATTATCTTTTCACTTGTTCCGCAGACTTATAGGATGATTGTTGGCTTCAGACTATGCTAAAAGTTTGCAGCCTCTCTTATACTTATCAACACAACCACAATGGGCGGAACTAAGCCTCTCATCCTTAGCATTGATGCAATAACTTCATACAATGATGAAAGTTTTTTGAAGTAAGTTGCGTGTTGCTGAGGAAAAAGGGGCCCCTTTATCTACACTTCCTTTTCTGCAGATATATATACGTAAGGCTGTGTGGAGTGATGATGAGAGTGTGCTCATTTCCCTTATCGGTAGATAAACCTGAACCAGTGTTCTTCCCATTGCACTGATAAACTGATGAGCAAGCAAAAGTAATGCGTTATGTCAAGTTGAAGGGGATTAATGATGTGAATGATGATAATATTATGATGAACAATAGGGATGAAGGGATGATATTGACATTGACATTGACTTTGACATTGGCTCTGCCTCCTTTGGCGCTACGCTTAGCTAAACATGTTTGGAGGGATTTTTATATCAAAATTGGGTCTCTTCTAGAGACAGATTTTGGATGCCTAAAATATTGCATTTACAGATAAATATAGCAGCATGATGTGCACAGCTTTGCGGAAATAACAAGCTAAAGAAGCATTGCTAACTTTCAAGTTTTCAAACTTCCTCTATCATTTTCACAGCGAGAAGAACGGATGATGAGGATGATGGTATGATATACTGGTATTTTTGTATCATGTATGCAGTTCCTTAGTTGTAGAATGTGTTATGAAGAAGTGAGACGATAAGACGAGAAAAAAGCTTGAGTTGCGGTATGAGCGAAAAGTTGCTTATCAAAACTATCCCTTTTTATAGTCATAATAACACACTTTTCTTACACTTACACTAGTTAAGGTAGGCTACCAACTGGTGAGCATACTCGGGACAAAAACAGAACCAAATCATACCAATACCCCTAGCTAATCACAGCTTACTTTTCGTAAATGCTGAGGGAAAGAAGGGAACACCAGAAATTGAAAATGCTGCGTACCTATACGTAAGAAAGTAGTAGTGCAAGGAATTTAAGCTTATGCTAGATTTTGAATGAATTGAACAAAGTGGTGATGCGATGGGATGACTCCGATAGGAGCCACTTTGTTCATTACGCTTATCAACCTTACATACCTACCTACCACAGGCAGGTGTGCATTTGCATTCATATATAGGTCTAGATAGGCTTGTTGGTAATTTATATGAATCCCTTCACAACAAATGGTATTGATCGATATCCATAGTAAACTAGTTCTTCTCATTGTTTAGCATTTTAGCAAAGGTAAATCTAGTTTTATTTCTCCCATCCTCTTCCTCTCGCCCTGTGATAAGGGTCTTGCGTTTTTTATGGCGGAATTTAAAATTTATTGTACTTTTAAAGAACAAACGGATGTTTTGACCTATTATAAGCGACTGCATCATGTCATATTCTCTGCGACTTGGGAAAAAAACCGGTCCGTTTTACAACACACTATTATTTTCATTCTCCATCTGGCGTGTGTCTGCTTCAAGATATGGGTTTAGCATTGACATTGCACATTTACTTTTTTTCAAAGATATTTTTCTAAGGATGACTAGACCTACATGATAGGGATTGGATATGTATGATGACGGAGGGGAGAACGCGTACATCTCTCGACTGCGTGAGACAAGTAAGTCTGATATGTGTTTTGAAGGCAGTTCAATTGTTCTTCCGCTCCTTTTGTACTTTCTAATCTTGGTTTACTACTAAACTACTTTTACTCATTGTGAGAGTGAGCCCGACACCAGATCTGCGAATGCTCGAGCTATATTTGCGAAACCAAATGTTTTCTTTCCTACCTGACGGTTTTATATACGGGTATATAAAATTTATAAATGTTTTGAATTGCTTGTACCTACGTGATCTTATTTTACTGAAAAATAATTGTTCACAAAAGAGTACATGTTCTGTAAAAGTTATATATTTTCTGCTATTGTCAAACATGCTTACCCATTCTCATGACATATAGCATGGGAGAGGCTTGAGTGACATTATTTATGAAAATGGATGAACACACGGATTAAGTGTAATTTTGTGTCTCAAGACCTTGTAACTCGTTACACTTATCGGTGCTACTTGAACAAACCGTTATCATGATCATGATCAGCTTGAAATAATTGGCAAAATGTTAGCTCCGCCGTAAAGGCAAACAGTGCCAATGATTTTTTGTCGCTTTTAATCGTCATCTCGAATCGTTTCAGTTTTAATTTCGTTCATTCATAAAATTCGGGAAGAATGAGAATGTGCCCTGTTTTCAAAAAGAGGAAAAAATTGAGGTCTTGGACCCATCATTGAAAGGGAAATAAATCGGGTTGTGTAACAAGAAATATATTTTTGGACGGCTGCCTGTAACGTTATACTTGCATAAATAAATGGAATATTTGAGAAAAATAATCCAAAAGCTTGATGGCCTTGCTCACAGAATGGGGATTTAAATTCTAATGTGCCATGACTAATCTAATGTCTCCACAAGCAGAGTTGACGCAAAATTACATCACAACATAGATAACATCCTAATCACTCACTCCTTTACGACTGCTCAAGTGAGGATGAAAGTGATCTTTGGTTAAAATTAGAATGATTCATCAGCCAATTCTTTCCCTTGCCATAGTTTTCCCTTTTAACCCGATACTGACGGAGAAACCTAGACCTATCTTTTTCGTGTTCCATTTAGACTGAAATATGTGTCTTGAGCGGGTGAAAAGTTTCCATTTCGTGGGGGAATGCATAGCGATCATCATCATCGGTGCTTTAGACTTGCATACTTATCAGATTCCAAATGCTATATGACAACAACCGAGAAATTCAGACATCATGGACACATCAATTGTCTGTGACCTTACGCACAGTATCTGGGAATGACCTGATTTTTATTCCATCTTCTCAGCCAACTATAATACTTTCCCTGCTGTTTCGAGATTTTTTTTTTGTTGTTTTACGTCATCTAGTCAATAAACTAGATGGTAAATACCACGATCCTATATGGCACTAAGAATACTTTCAGTTTGCATTCGTGAGATCGTTGAGGATTCCTGTTTTAAAAATAAAACTTGAGCGAATCAGTTTTGAGTGAAACCACTTAAGCGATCTCAATGCCAGTTCATATACTCCCTTGTTAGATAGGAGGAGTTATTTGGAGCAATTACAAAATAATTTTCGAATTAATTTTCACCCTTATAAAATTGTCAGCCAAGCCATTTGAAGAAGTGGATTCGCCACAATCTTTCCAATTTGAAATTTAAATTTAAGCTTCTCTTGCAAGGCCTTCATTACACATTTCGCACGACTGCGGGATGATGATGTTTAACCAACCAAATAATATAATGAAAATTACATTCCCCCCCTTCCTCTATAAAAGTGTATATTATTCTAAAGCATAATGCTACAAATCATATTACTATTACAAAAAAATCCCAGTATTAACAGGAAGGAGTCGAGTAAGCACGTCATTATAAAAAAGGAATAAGTATGACACGATTTTGTGAAAGTTGTTTCACAATATTTTTTCCTTGCAGCTTTCCTCTTTAAAATACATGTTAACCTGAATTCAGCTTGAGTTTTCCTTATTAAGTCAGCGAAAAGACATTACATACGCTTGCACGTAGCCCCCTATAATACCCAATTGCATGGGCACTGCAAGTGAGTTTTCATCTTGATTGTTGCATTTTTGTCATTACAAGAAAAAGATGAGCTATTGCCGAAGGTACCACTTCAGTATTGTATCCAAGCCTTATAAAAAACATCTCGATCTCTGTACTACATCAAGACTACGCATACCATACAATGGGAGAGGATGAAGCAAGCCAGCGGAAGATGCCATGAGGAGAAGCCAATACATGACAGTCGGCCCCATCTCATCAAGCAGGCAATAGCAATGTCAAGGTTTTGTAATGAAAGCAGACGGGTGACACAGATTCCTCTTGGTTGCAAAGTGTTTGAGGTAGTTCTTTCAAAGCACATAGGAACATCATCAGTGGGACGGAGCGCCATAGCTGAGATACGTTGCACAAACTTCATTGTTAAGTTAGGTTATACCATCGCATCTTCCTCGTCATTGCGAATCTCCAAAATGCGATATAATGACATGCGAGGAAAGAACCGTTGTATCACATCAATAATGCATGCTTGCTGTTGGCTTGACGCTTTTTTAAATCCATTTTAAATCGCAATAAATTACTCGCGTAGTAAACTTATGACAACGACATCCCATCCCTGTAATCGAGGAAGGGGACCAGAGGAACTCATGGATTATATCTTCATATGCATATATAGAAATATGTATGCATTTTTTTACAAATTCATTCGCATAGCCATCAACAACATCATGAAATGAACTCAAATAATGCAAGTCTCTAAATAGCTGCTTCCATCACGAAAAATTTCATCCAGATATCTAAATATTAACATTGACTGCGAATCATATGAGAAGCGGGGGAAAACTGGGAGATGGATTAGCACAATGGGACATAATGTGGCTTAGACTGCTATTATTTGTCATTATTACTTCAACCCATTCTTCATTGTCATCATTCATGGGATATTTTTAGGCTAACTGGGTGGGTCGGAAGTAGCGGTAAAACAGTTGGAGAATTCATTATAGGCTGTGAGCTGCCATAATGCTAATAATAGTATCGTGAGATGGCTAAAAACTAAAAACTAAATTGCTAATTAAGGTCGATTATCTACTTAAGGAATGCGATATTAAGAAATCCATTCTTCAACTACAACTCACATTATTAACGATGAAAAATGGTTACAAAGTAGAGAGTTGTCCTTCTACAGAAATCAATGTTTATTTAATTAAGTTTGGATTTCATCAAAACCCATTTAAAAATAATACAATTGAAGTTTTTTTTATTGCCAGTTGATTTTTCAATGAATAAATTCGTTGCACAAACTCAATAATAAATTAAAGATGAGATGATGTCAACCAAAAAGGTGGAAATAAACGCCACATGCTTGCTCACAGATTGAATAATTCAACGCTTAGCAATTGTCCTCCTAACCAGGAAAATTAACTCCGCTGTCCATCCAAAGCTAACCTTTCCTCGAAATCTGCGACTTGCTGAACCAAGTGCATTGTAATAAGATATATATGCATGTGTCAATGTGTTTATAGCTTCCTAACATTTAGCATTACCCCAGCACCACTACCCCCCAAAAACATGATTATCCTATCGTTATTCCGATCATCATATCATTCTGATCATCAGACACTGCCATTGCATAGTTATCTCTCATCATCATATCCATTACTCCTCCAATTTGTAACAGCTTACGGGGAAGCAGTGAAGCAGAAGATGCAAGGATTACATTTGCAAGAATCATCCCATCTTTCTCTAACTTTTTTTCATGATGATGATGCAGAAAGCTTATGTGATTGTATGATGATGAAGTCTAAAAAAGAGAAACGAGGTCAACCGTTGTATGACAAGCACGGTTCATCCATCCGCGCAACAAGTCTATATAATACGTATTATATTGTGAGTTGAAACATCTGCGTTGCCATCTAAAAAAAATCCCTCTCCGTGCATCTAGCATCGCATCTCCCATGTTATGCATTTTCGAATCTGACAAGAGGACTGGCGGTGCTAGGGGATGAGCCAGCAGTTCGCATCGACAATCGCAAACGGCAACACACTAACAATATGGAAATCCGAAAAATAGATATGTCATGGCTAACGGAACTCTACCTACTCCACTATATCCCTCTGTATGCCCGTAAGTATGCTAATATCATAACAACACCAATAATAACAAGTGGGGAAAACGTTGTGGAACTCTCATCATCATCATCATCATCACTCCCATTATTGTGTCCGGATGAGCGGACAAAAAATCTGGGTTGAGTGACTGAAGCTCACCTCCATTTTTTTTGTTGCTGCGACGCTCATTCATCATTTCATTCCTAATGCGAAATTCGCTTCGAACCGAATAAGCCATGAAAGGGAGTAGGAGAGAAGGTATGCTGTAGCTATGCCGGTGTTTATTCTCAGTGAATGCATGTCATCATCGTATTTAGTTACACGGTCATCGTTATCCTAAATTCACGAGATGAAATGGTAGAGCTGCTACGAAAATCACACTGATTTTTAATGCCATCGGTAACCTACTTAAAAATTTGTTACATTAGCGTTTATCTGTGGTTTCAATCTCTGTCTGCTGTACATGCAAATCTACACATGGGCATTGTTGACTATTATTATGCTTTTCCCGTAGATTCCAAAATAACTCAATTCTGTACTCTATCACGTGATTGGCTAAAAGTAGCTTTATAGCAGATTGTCATTACCTAGAAAAGTGCTTATTGCTTCCGGAAGCCTCTTTTCCTCAAGCATTTTCTCCGTTTTTAGCTCTACCCTTCAAGCTGCAACCCAGCTTTGCACTTTCTATTCAAGTAGTAAACAAAATGCTTGAACAGGTAAACAGAACTAGCTTTCACTAGCGCATATCCTTACAGGACTAAATTTTGTTGCAATTAGCCCCATCCATGACAAATTCATGTTGCTTGCTCATCCACAGCAATTAACTATATTAAAAGTTTTCTCCGATTGGTTGCTTTCTTTACAATATTTAAAGTGACGAGTTTGGAGTTCGCACCACTTATCGATTATTTTTTGTCGCCAAATGAGTTGGAAAATCGTTAAGGCCTAAAAATAATCAATTATCATTATCCTTTGGTTATCGCACGTTACTGCTGTAGAAAAACAAGGAAGGGGAAGAACCAGTTTGTTCTTCTTCCTTCCTAAATATTGATTTGCTGAAAATCAGCAAATACTAGTTATACAAGTAAGCACATAATATTGTATTCCGAATAATAAAACAGCAATCAATGACTATCTATACCTATCTCCCTTATAAATATTGATAATTGTAAATTATAGCTTTGGTGCATTTGAGAGCAAAGCTTTTGCATTGTTTATGAGCTGCAAAAATATAGTGTTCCTACGTGTTATTTACGCTATCATTTTACTCATGGGCTTCATCACTCTCTGTGTATAATATTTAGACTTAATTGTTTGCATACGTGATATTTAGATATGGTTAATTTGGGGCAAAACTCTTGAGTTTGAACCATATTACATCCAAATTTTCCTCCTTTTTCAGTTCACCATTTTCAAGCAGCTCATCAGAAAGGTAATTTTTAAGCTGCGGTGAAAGGGATCAATGAAACCGATGATGGAACTTTGTTGCGCTTACGTAGTTACCTATTACTTCGCAATATTTTTTTCAGCGAAAATTGCAAAAAGGTATGGATGGCTGAGATGAGAGCATTACCATTTCAATTACAGCAACCGGGAAGATCATTTTGGTGGTTACTATGGCCTGGCTTACTAAACGAAAATAACTTGCACTTTAGCTCAGCATCACTTACTTACTTTTCTGATTAGAGGTTTTAGGCAGGGAAAATGTTTCAGCGTGCCACCTGCCAACCATTAGCCATTGTTTGTAATCAAATGGGAAATGCACTTGTTGTGTTTTGTTATGATTACTTATTATTATTATGTAGTGTGTGCCTTTTTTTGCGAGTTTTTTATTAAAAAAGGATGATAACTGGGCGGTGATCATGTTCAAGGGAGTTGTCTACCCTTAAATAATACAGGGATGTAGGAGAGCAGCCTCAACAAAAATTATTAGATTTGCGTATAATACCGAGATTGTAGTTAGTCGCGTAAGCATTCAGCATTTTGCAGGAAAAAAAGTATGCACATATAGTTATTTGTTAAAACGAATAGATAGATGAGGTAGGTAGGCATAATGATCATTTATGACCACACATCATCATCATCATCATCATGACTCTTCTCAAACATTATTATTATTTTAGTTGGGATTAGGAACTGAAGCCCTAATGTAAGCCTCATCCAATCCTTTTAAACAACAATTGAAATAGTGTGCCAAAGACCTACTTCCTATTCAAAACTCTGCGCTCACTCACGCATAATAGCCATACACTTGACAATGAATCTGATGCGTTACGATGATGATGATGATCATGATGTTGGCGTTTACATTGTTGGATGCCACCATACCATCATCATCATCGAGGATGATAAGGCGACCAACCCATCTCAGCGTTCCTATTTCATACTATCATATACGCTTCCATATTCATGCAAAAAAAAGTATCCTACGCAAAGTGCCAAGCCCTTATCCGTACATTTATGGTATTTTTTTGTAAATAGATCTTCTTCCTTTATGTCTCTCCTGATCATTATCATTTAATGCAATAAAGTAAAATTGTGTAAAAAAAGAGCAAATTAACTCCTCCGTTTCCTCACGCTTCCTCGGAAATATTTAAAAGTAAAATTTTGCTACTTTACTAAGGGAAAAATGATGTGACGTCGATCAACCTGAATTTTTTTTTCAAAATGCTATTGTGATTATACTTATAGTTATTTTCTAAGCCTATATCATCATAAAAAAAACCATGTTACTTTATATGAGGTAAAATGATATATATATTTTTTTGCAAACTCAATAAAAAATGCATGCCGTTGTGTTGCAATGTGCGTATATCTACATACGACTATGATATACTTATATGAGGCTTCAATCTGATTACGAGTTTTGCACTATTACTTGAGTCCCTTTTTCGAAAGAAAAAATTATATCCCTTTTTTTACAGCACGATATGCTATAGCTCTGCTCTTGAAAGCATAAGTATGATTATGAGCACGATCATAATAAAAACTCGCGCATTATATTATAGAGAAAAGAGAAGTCTGAATAGATGTAGGAAAGTGGGTCACTGTCTGAGGATTAAAAGTACGGAAAAGTTACAAAAGGAATTCAGGTTAGAAGAGTGTGGTTGAGTACGAGATAAACACACATTTTATTTAGCTCGAGGCTTTTCAAGGTCTAGATCACCAAACAACAACATAATACCACAATCACAATGCAGCAACGTTAAACCAGCTAATGCCAAGGAATTGCATAGATGAGCAAAAAAAAACGACGACGGTGACGATACGATGTACAAGTGATGGTGGTGGTCGTGGCGTGCCAACAATTTTCTTTCATATAAAAGTACACATATGCCTACTTTTCTCTCTCGTCAAGTTACAAACTGACGATGAGTGTCAAGATTTTCAAATAGCTTGTTGCTTCCACAACCACCACCACACCCGCGATGTATCAAGTAATACCTAAATATGCAATAGCTAAGAGATAAAATGCTTAAAAGATTTTAAATCTGTGTAGGGGACTTGCACCCAATTTACACAACTTGAAGCCAATCAATGAAGAAAACTAAATGGATTATGCGTAACATTTCCCCTAGCGTTAGTTTACTTCATATATGCATATAAGGTAACCAATTTTTTTTGCAACTTGGCAAAAAAAAAAATAATAAGAAAAACTTGGTGTAAGCCTTTTGCTTTTTCGATGCGCTGAGTAAGTAACGCAAAGATCAGAAAAGATCTTTCCCTCTTATCGTAAACTCGATGGATTTAGACTAGTTGATAAAAATCTATGATTGATTCTTTAATAACGCACAGTTTCGCGATTTTATTGCACTTTTATCTGCATTATTTATGTAAACCGATTGTTGATGCGGACATAAAAAGAGGTGGATCAAAAGTCAAACAAATTTTACTATTTAAGGGTTTTGGTTTCATGCTGATGCTCATCTCATATCCATTGAATTACATTAATCCTGTTTTAAGCTCTCCACAAGATGTCAAGCGAAGCTATGAGCAGTGATAATAAAATAAAAATGTAGAACCGTCTTCCCGCATCTTCAGCAAAGGTTGTAACGTTACTCGAAGTGATGATGATCTTCAACACTTTGGTCATAACTTGATGCTAACATTTCTCTATTATTTCACGTCGTTGAGTAACCCGTAATGGGAGAGCAGCAACCGATTTGTTTTATTTGCTCCCTTCTGAAGATAATAAAAAAATTGACTAGGACAAGATAATAAAATCTCTCCCTAATATGCATATATCTAGGTACTTGTGTGGGGAAATAGGGTTTAACAGGTGACTGAAATCCCATTATAAGTACGCCATATTGTACAGTTAAGGGGGGAGGGGGACAAAGCCGCAATTGTTATGTCCCTTTCTTTCCCAAGTACTAAAAACCTAGATTTTTTTCTAATTATGAAGCGGCTGACTGCTAAAAATAGACAGGGGTTAGGGATGTCACTTGATAATGGTGATAGAATACTTAAAATTTAATTGACTTGGCCAATGTAAGTACTGGTTACTGTTACTTGACTATTAAAGTTTTTATATTCACGGTTGCCAATTACCCTAGAATATTTCATCCACATTAAGGACCTCAGGCACAAATCAATCTGCTTGCGTATGAATGCTCATTTGAGTTTTAGTTCAGAGGAAATAGGAAAATTGAAAGATAAGTGGGAAGTCCGTCATGGGAAATCACAATAACAGTCCATGTGAGCGATGGCCTCATGGACTGTTATGTATGGCCTGTACATAGCATTTTTCCATAGAAGTGTAGTAAGTAAAGGTAAGCTATTTATACCTGAAAATTGGAGGTCCATGTGCTCTAAAGTCAATTGGTTGCTCATGACTGGGAAGGCAGAAAGCTTGCACTCACCTGCTCCAGAAACGTGAATGATAATAATAAATATAATGAAGCTAGACTGGGGAAAGGAGGAAAGTCGACTATCTAGATAGGTATTACACTAGTCTAGAAGGAAACGTCATAAGTAAGCAAACTTGCAAGAAAAAATGTTGCTTCATGGCTTCCAAGCAGAAAGGGGCCTGCGGTGTGAGCTCGGTTACATAATTCCATCAATATGGCCACTTAGCATTGACATTGGAATTGGCTGGTGTGCCCCTTTTCTCCATCCACATGATCAAAAAACGTGAATGGGAGAATAAGGATCTAAAGGTGGGAACAATCTAGGGAACGTGACTGTGTTGGAACGAAGGGCAAAAAATGTCAATATTGAAATGACGATATTTTTTGGGTACGAAAAGCGGGGCTTCTGAACTTGATCCCTATTCTTTGGATATACTGTGAATATTTTATGTAAAATATTGGAATTAGGTAGACCAGTTTTTTCTGGAAGCACGATTTTAACTCTTGAAATAGACGACAAGTTCCTGCACAGACATAAGCTATGGCATTTGTATTGAAAATCAATTCATGAATGCGTTCTGTACTAAGTATATCGCAGTATATCGTATATTTTAATCGGGAGAAGCGGCACATGTGACTTGTTCGTCTATCTAAGTATGAGGCCTTTTTTCTATTCAACCCTTTTTCTAACCTTTAGAACAAACCGAATAATTTTTTAAGCTTTTCACTTCTCTGTTTGAGTAAAAAAGGAAGCCCTTTCATGCATGCCCCACTTTACATTGTGTTCTCGTGGAATTTCAAATTATGTAGGTTATATTGCACGAGGAGACTTAATAAATTTGACGTCATTTAAAAAATCCTTCATGGCATACTAAACACAAAGGCGTGTGATGGATTCAGTCATGTTGGGATATTTATTAAGAGATCCAATCATAATCACACAACCCCCGCCACAATTTTTTCCCTTTTCATGGTATTTTTGCAATACATGTTACGAGGTCGGAAGGATGCGCTAGTGAAATGTCGCTACACAAAAGGCACAGTTTCTTCAAAAGGTTTTATATGCATGCTACATATCGGTATCATTATACCATAAAATGAATCGCCAGTTATTTCATTGTCATTATGTAGCCTCTCACACAACCCCTAATGAAAGTTTATATGTTCTTGATAGATAACGAACAAAAAATGTAATCGAAGGAAAGCCAAACGATACCCATATTTAAGAAGCGTCAAGCCGTGCTATATCTCACCACGCAAAATACAGATCCTGACAGCGCCTTAGTGCTCTTTAAAGCCCCACATTTAAGTTAGGTAAAAACTGCATTGTGTTACGTATTGAGCTAAGGAGGTTCCGAAGTAGCACTTCACTTTAAAGTTTCACAACAGCGAAGACAGTGACAGAGCTCCTTCCTTTTTGCCATATTGCCATAAAATCTGACATTCATACAGGATGCGTGAAGTGCATATACCACATATACGCATGCTTATGCTTTCTCATATCGGGAAGAAAAAAAATCTGCTCAGAGTTACCAACTTAACTTTACCTGACGCCTTAACTATAAGAATAAGGGTTTAGAATACATTGTGCTCGATTCATTCTTCATTACGGACAGGTATGGCAAAAAAATGAGAAGAGCTTCATCTCATCCCAAGTGAATCGTGTATACAACCCATGCCTAGTTTCGGATGCCGCACCGCCTCAACTCCTTCTCTCCACTGCACTTTACATACAAATGTCAGTGGTGTGGTGCGTACCGCAAAAAAATAGGAAGCAAAAAAGTATGAGTTTGCAGAATGCGAGTAGGAAATTGTGGTAGTATGCTAATAGAACGAAATGCATAATCATACTTTAGCACGAGCACTACGAGAGTGAAGAAGAGACTACGAAAGCACTAATGCAAGGCAAGGTAGGGGAAGCTAGGATATGAGGATGGTGATGATAGTGCTCGAATATTAGCAAAAGTTTGAGCCAGGAGCAAGGAGGCGAGATGCAAAAAAAGCGTTGGTGCGGCCGTAACTGAGTTCTACTACTGCTTCTCTCGTCGTTCGTGTAACAACAATAAACACACACTATTTTCCCCATTACTTTACTTGACTTACTAAAAACTCCATTACGAGTGAACTAGAAAAACCGAGCAAGTTACATCACGTTTCTCTCTCCCTTACATTTACTTACTCAACAGTTTAGCTCGCCATCAGTTATCGTCGGAGGCTCCGTCGATGAAGATGATGCAAAAACCATTGTTGGTCTCTTACATGGAACGCAGTCAATCCTTGATATTCTAGCAGACTACATTTAGCCTAATCCGCATTTGTCATATTACCTCAATCAAAGTTGAGAGAGTTGTTGGAGTGGTTAGAAGAAACCGAGGATATTTTAATATTCAGATTTGAATGTGCGCTATCAAATATTGACGAAACTCGTGTTAATTGTGTCATTTTCGATTGTTTAAAAACCGATGGGTAAAATATACCCTCTGAGTTAGTTCTCAATTATAATTATTCTGTGAAATCAAACAAACCTTTGCTATTCCCAGATTTGGGCTAGTGTGAATGATTTTTATCAACCAGTGCGGCCAACATTTAGGATTTGAAAAACCATTGGTGTATACATCTGACCCTCTTTTAATTGTTGGAATTAACTGGTGATCAAGTTCAACTCAAAGTGTTTTCAATGAATAGAAATTCATAGATGAAGCAACAAATTGAGTGAATTCAAAATTCCAGTTTTATCAGCTTGCAAAAACTTCATGAAAAAGCATATGCATTTTCCCCCAACTTCATAGCGGAGAACAGAGTGAAGCATCGCAGAACCAGAGAACGTTCAGTATCAACTCAAGTGCAGGAGATGAACAAAGGAATGTTGCGTAGCTGAAGCGAAAAGGTTTATGCAAAAAGTGCTACTAAATCTGACTGGATACTGTATTCCAAGTTGAGCCAAGTTGTTGCCAAACAAACAAGTGTGAGCAACTATAGCAAAGTTATCAATAACGGATTCAGTTAACTACTTGAGTGACTTTGTGACCAAGTTGATGTAAGCACCTAATAAAAAATTGGGTTACCGGAACAGTGCTTGTCTTTAATGTAATAGTATGTACCTTGTAAAAGTTTCATTAAGGATTACCCATTCATTTAAAACATTTTCCGGGACTAATAAGACAGTTTGTTGAAAGCTGGTGCAGGAATCAATTTACTTTTTTTGGATACTCAGTTTGGTTTGCATGTCACAATGCATACCGGTGGATTATTGTTACTTCAACCAAGACCCTCAGGTAAGAAGATTTTTCTTGTCAGAATCCAATTTCAGCAATGTTGAGATGTTTTCCTTTTCAAAAATCCGATCACAGATGCGAATAGTCAAAGCATGTGCTTTAAATCAGATCACACAGTATTGACATTGAATTGCCAATTTGCAAAAAAAAATCCACATGAATTATTCTCACTAGCGTAGTCAACAGTAGTAAATCATCTTCTCCCATCTATGATTATTTTTATTTTTCATTTATTTTTTCTTTGAAGTTGACTAGAATGATATTTTACATATGATTTTATTATCTGAAAGAGTACATCAGTGAGCTAGTATCTCTCATCCCGTCCTTTGCAATTCCGAGATTACTTAACGAATTCACTCCTTTTCTCGGTATTATGCGATAAGAAGGTTGATGTGAAATATTGGTGTTGTGCAACTCGGCAAGATGCTGAATCATTTTTGTCGTTTTTCCCTGAAGGACAACGAATTTTTGCGTCGGCAGGCACAATGTGCCAGTAAAGGCGCAATTGTGTCGGGTGCTTCCTGCTCAGTCCGATTGATAAACGTGGAGATGTCTCGTAAATGAGATTTTATGCTCACAATTAGTACACCAGGTTATGTAGGTGTAGTTACAGTGTTAGCGAGAGAGTAAAGAGATAAGGAGCAGATCAAGGTTTTTTTCATACAGGAAACTCGAAATGAAGTTGAGAAATGCTGTGGAAAAGGAAGCGGGATGGAGCTATTTTTAATCAAAAAAATCACTTTATTTGCTTGACAAATATTTTCTATGCAGCAGATTAGGAAGACTATCAATAAAAATTAATGTTCATTAAACTGTGTTAAATGTCCAAGCATAAATCAGTTTGAATGATTGATTCGAATAATATGAATTGATTTGAGGAATACCGAATGAGAATTGTGCAAATGACAATTTTTTAATGATCACTTGGCTATAGGCAAAAATGCATCAGGTAGTTGTCCAAGACAGTAATATGGAAGCACACAAATGACTACCAGCAGCATTCTGATGACACGCTTCACCTTGCCCTTTTCGTCTTACTCATTATCCGTCTACTTCCTCGTGAAACTACATTGCTCAAGTGGAAAATGAATGAATGGGATGCACAAAATCAAATGTACCTTGCAGTTTTGATTTTTTTTCGCCACTTTAATCAAACATAATTATTTAAATGAGTATTAACATAGTATTTAATACTCATTTTTATTCCTATTTAGCTTGACATATTGATTAATTCATCAATCCATAGCGATACTTGCGATCAAAGTGCTTTCATCACAGTTGGCAAATATTTATGTCCTTGCTGAATATCAAATATAGGTGGAACGAAACCTGAAAATATTATAGCTAAATTGGGATGAATTTTATGATAGAAGTTTTGATGCCCAACTATTCCAGAAAGGCCACAAAAATCAATTTATAGGAATTATTAATTACCCTTTTCAATAACCATTTTAACTCCTCTCAGCCAACAAAATTATACATTTCTTCGATTACATATATATGGCGAGGCACTCGCTTATTCGTGGATGATGATAATTTTCCGACTTCCAACTCCACTGTGGAGTATAGCCCTCTATATAGTTCCCTATTAGAAATGGCGCTGATGCTAGCATACCGTTACAATTCATAGACCTTTGTCAATCAAAAAATTAGTAAAGTGTGGACAATGCCAGCGGCTTCACGCTGTGGATAAAACACTGTCCAAAAACGTGATATATGGGACGGATCTCAATTATCAATATTCCACTAAGCCATTTGGAGCTTATGCTGATGTATCATTATGCCCACAGGACACTATTATTTAATCACTATATGATTACAGTTGTTTGCTCATAAGTGTAGTCCAATTTAATCATGTACCCAGAATTGGTCACTTCTTCCTCTCTCCACTTTTCTTATCCAGAATTCTCAAGCTGGCAAAAAGTCTCGCAAAAAAACAACACTGTACTTGCCCAATACTTTGTTGGAGGCAGTTGGCCATAAAATATAGCTTTATCTACATCTTCGTTTCAGCGGATATGGATATTACAACTTCTCATCCATCCATTAATATAATTTTATTATGCATGTTTTTTTTTCTTCGTTGCTTGAATGAATAGCAGTGTTTTTATTAGAAGTCCTATCAAGAAAAGAGACGCAAGTTGGTGTGCTGGCTCTTAAAATATATGTATTTTTTTAATCAATCCCTCTTATATTGCATTACACACAACTTCTTTCGAGGATCATCTGAAGAAAAATCAGGGTCACTTCCTCTTCCACCTTTTTCCTTTTTGATATTTCAAGGACCCTTCTCACTCATACATTCCTGTATGATGTGGACGTGGCAGATAGACAACATCACTGTTGCTCATTATAAATTGCGTATGAACAAGTATATATATATAGAAGACATGACAAGACGTTTACTCCTTCTTTATATCAATTGATGTAATGCATATAAAGATTTTTTTTTCAAATTGTTCTGACATGGATGATATGAATTTTTTTATTGCTTGGTCAATCCACTCCTCCATTATTGTAGACATTGTATGGAACAAGCATTTAAACTGAGAGATCAGATTATTATATGGCTATATATGTTTGCAAAGTGAATCATTCCATTTGGTTTGGTGTTTTGGAGGGCCTAAAATATAAAATTGAATGTGATTAAATGCTACTCCTACAAGTTCTACGTATCATATCATATCATATGCCTCGAGATGTTTGGTTTTTTATATATACTTAAAATTGATTAACCTATCTTCTTGGACTGCACGCGGATTATATTGATGACGGCCCATTTATATCAATCCGTTAGTAAGAGTGCTTTAAAATTAGCCATTTTTTGCTCCATTATCTTCTTTAAAGGTGTGTGTGCTCAGAAATTATAGCTGTAGAGGATTTTAATGCTTTGAGGAGTGAGATTTTTTTCAGAGTTATTATTATAATCCCATATTTTGCAACCCGAGTATGTATGACATTGATTTTATTACATAGGATTAAAAAAATAGTTAGGTAGATAAAAATATTTTTTTTTTAGAAAAAAAGGTGCTGGTGGTGGTGGTAGTAGGCTCCTTCCATGTTATTATCTTCTATCCATGAGATTTTTTCTGGAGTTTTGTTTTCGTAGATGTATTCATGCATAATTCTGGAATCGCTAAAGTGTGCTTGTAACAAAAACAAAATAATTTATGTATGAATTATAAAAAAAAACTAAAAAAATCTGTTCCAAATACATATAGCATTCTTATAGTAAGAACAGTAAAGATGGAAAAAAATACAAAGGTCAACACACGTCTTAGTTTTTTTCACTCTCGAAATGAACCGCCTTAACAAGTGCAAAAAAATTAGTTGGGAGAATAGATAAAAGCTTCGCTATTAGACTTATATTTACCTACATATTTAACAAGTGTTGGGAGTCATAGCGAAAAACAATTTTTGTCAGTACAAATTTTCTTGGCGATCTGTCAAAAGAAGATGGATATTCTTGAGCGGGATAGACGATCATGTTTTTGTACATACAATGAATACGAATGGGTGATGATGGTGGGTGGTGGGTGGAAACAAAAAGGATATTGTACTTTTGAACTGGATAATGAGCTTCTTGTCAATCTATTGGAATTATTCCACTACCTGGGATAAATACTAAATAGTTTATGCCTTTTCTTAGTCACTCTGTAGAAGCCCTCTAAACAAATGCGCTAACTTTCCTCCCAAACAAGTCTGTAAATAATATTATGTAAAACTCCAGTAATTAAACAGGGGGACGTCCATAGTTCACGATTGTGTCATCTTTGTTATCGATGCCCTTAGACTGCACTTATTTACTTCCAGCGACAACAAATTTAATACCAAGTAAAGTAAACAAACCTGCCCTGAGTTGACTCAGTGTCAGTCATGCCATGCCATAATGTTTATTATGCAAATAATTAGAGAAGACGACTCTAGCTGGGGAAAACATGAGGAAGACTAGGATTAAAGGTGAAATGTTACAAAACAAACTGATAAATTAAGTGAAGCTGTTCAATAAACTGAAGATATCAGACTGGAGTCTCTCAATATACTACGTAATTGGGAACATCTTTAGACTCTCCAGTTAAGTCATAGTGATAGAGGAAAGAGTTGCATGGAAATTACGAGGCATGGAGCAGATGATAACATCTCCGCTCACGTGTCTCCTCACACCAATCTTTTTTTCTTTCAAAAGTATTTACAAAAATACTGTCATTTCTCTCTCATTAGTTTTATCTCACTACTAAGGCAAGCCAAGAAACCCATGTCAATATTTTCTTTGAACATTTTCATTTTTCCCTTTCAAGTTCCCTCAAGTTTAAAAAAATCCTAGCTAAATAAGTAATCAGGCAACCCTTTGATTTATTTAGGGATTATGTATTTCGCATTTGAAGAAAAAATCAGAGGCCGTACTACTAACTAGAGCTGAGCATAATATTTACATTAGTGCATGTAACAATTTCAGTGCAAGGGTTTATTAGCCAGATTAGAATTTTTTCATGTTTATCGGACGAACTTGAGCAAACATTTGTATCATCAAAAATTTGTACTCATATCAGGAGCAAAATGCTGACGGCCTTTAACGAGGCTTCATCTTTCTAAATCGATGAGTTCCTTATCCTATACGGAGTAATTTCAATCTCATTTGTAATTATTCCCCAACTACATTGTAATGCAGACGTCCGTAACTCTTTTCTAGGAGGGGGAAATGAGCTGAAAACACTTGTACCTTCGAAGCTGTTTTTACCTAATAAAACCAGAGGCTGCTTGGTTTACAGAGGAAAACATTCATAAAATTATTGCCCATACGCTTATATTAATAATTTATTCTTATTTTCAACAATTCGAATGAGCAACAATGAATAAGGTGAAGATCGAGCAAGGCCCGTGCTGAAGTGCGAGAAACAAATTACTCAACCGTTGCAAGTCGATGATCCTTTCATGAAATAAGTGAGAAAATATAAAAATGTACTTCTAACTCATCAGACTAATTCCTCGCGCATTTCATAGCATAAGTTACAGAATTTATTTTCATTGACACAGTTTCAACCCTCGTTCAAATCATATAGAAATACGCACAAACAGAAAGTACTAAAGCAGTTTTGTGGTATTAGGGAAAAAACTATAAATATTTATAATTGATAGCGTAACATAAGTAGTCTTCAAGAGCAAATGACGCTGTGTAGAAATTCGAAAGATAGTTTTTCCTCAAATTAAAACTCCTTTTTCATCATGTCAATTATAATTTTTGATAATGTGACTAATATTATGCATTCTGATATAGTCATACAATACCTTACTGATTCTAATAGCCTTTCAGGCAATCTCAATCTCGATCCAACTTCCAAATATGGCTAATGTCATCTCTCAAATTTAAACATTATTAACGCTTCAGCCAATATGATGGGTGAAGTGAGGTGTATCATCGTCATTTTTTTTTCTTCAAAGCCACAACAGCCTAATGCAGTGCAAGCCTCTATAGAGAATTTTCCAATGCATTTCTCTTCTCCCACAAGGAAAAAACATTTACAAACTCTTCAAGTTGCAAAGGAAAGAAGGTATATTGCAAAGCACAAGTGTTTAAGGTTGAGGACGAGTGAGTTTTGAAGACGCTACAGACACACTCACTTTACTTACATACTTGCTTACACACTGTGCAAAAAGCGTATTGCAATGGGGGCTACAGGCTGATTAGGAAAGTATTCCGCGACCTCGATTCCTCCTCAGAGCTCCCAATGTATGGGACTAGACTTTTTTATACTCCTATGCAGTTTCTACACATACGCACTTGACTAATAACAAGTCTTGGCAATCTTTTGTTCCTCTTTTCTCAGATAGTTTTGATTCGACACTCAGCTCGTCTTCTTTTCTCCCCCTTCTCCTTTTTTGTTGTGGTCGGCTGACTGCCGTTACAATAATAATGAAAATGCATGCAGAACTATATACTAATGGAAATACGAACGCGTCTGATTACACTACAGTAGAGCTTCGTGTGGATACCTTTGGCGCACTTGCAAAACACGTTCAGTTTAAATCTGCATGACAAACATTTAAAAAAAATGCCATCCCTACCGTACCCAAGCATGTAGCCTAAAAACTTAAAGAAAATATCATTTTTTTTTCAAATCCTCCTCATCCTACTGTGGGATATGCACATGCATTCAGATCCCTTCGCTGATGACGATGATGACGATGACTAAAAATTTTCTCTTTGGTAGCTTCACCATATCATCCCCATCATTGTTTAACACAGTTGTAAAAATAATGCATTGCACGACGACAGCGATACGGAGATGACGAGGACAATAAGATGGAGTCACTATCAAGATAAGACTGCAGAAAGGAATTAAGGCAAAGTGTTTTCATTGTCAAGGGAATCAGCTCAGCGGAGTGATTCCTCACATATTTCCCTACATATTTTCAATTTCACAAAGACCTTCTCCCCATACATTTGGCACGCTGCTTTTACTCTGCAGTTGGAGCCAGCTAATCATAATTGTATTCATGTAAGTATTGTCATGCCTATAAAAATGTATCCTCGTTTAAAACAGATCAACTACAATCACGTTTTGAGTACTTCGTTTTTTTTTACCCTCAGCATCCATGTTACAGATCATCATGATGATGGTGAGAACTGCTCATTTTTACAGAGTGACACATTTTCTCTACAATGATGTGCTCCAAATTTTACAATTTACAAGGCTCGCATTTGATAGAAATCATAATATTCATATCTCCATATATAAATATGATACATGGGACGCGAGCAGGCCCCGTGTGCATAACAGTGAAAAGGGGTAATGCAATACCTAAAGTCATGATGTGATATTTCATATGGGGAACACAATACCATGAAAATCAAAATTCAGAGGGAAAACGGGACGCTATTTTTTTGGCACTCGAGAGTCATGCTATGCAATGATTGGTTTTGTAAGAATTGGTCCATTTCATAATCATGATGTGATCATTGTTGATCCTCGAGTCTCATCATCATCCACGTTTACATAAAGGGAAATTATACAAACTGGGCAGAGCCATCCCCCAATCACAGTTTATTTTGAGGTCAGACGCTTTACTAAAAGAATTTTACATTTCAGCTGGAGTGGCACGCTGCCCGTAATAGAATTAAATAAAAATGGGATGATAACATCGTAAATATTTATAACAATTTTTACAATCATCATAATCAGGGTGGTCATCAAAAGCTACTTATCAGTGCTACTTACAGCCAACAAAACACACCCACAATAGTACCAGCACTGCATAATATTAATTATATGGTCCGTATGTATATCTGCAAAATGTTCGACATAATCGACATGTGGATGTATTATTATAATGCTACTTAAAGGTCTACACCCCAAACAACAGTTGTTGGCACAGAGAGCCCAAGAGTGGGCAACTAGGCCAACTGGGAGTAGTCACCGCTTTCGCACCTGGATTACGGTACTTCCACTTGAGCGCAGGAAAAACATAAATTTGAACAGGAAAAAGTAGAATTCCAGCGTTGCTTTTTTACCAGTTCATTTTGCAAATTGCAACAATGACGCCTGTATTCATGTATTTGATGCATGATGGAAGTTGACATATTGCACATATATATTGATTGGATGCAGTCTCAATCGGTTAAAACCGATGGTTAACAGGTTAAAGGTTTAGCTTCGGTTAAAACTCTGTTCATTCTTCACTATGCTTAACCGATACTAGCCCGTTAGCCCTATAGCCATATTGAAATGAGTACAGCCGCTGTATATTTTAAGCATGTGGACTAGGTTTAGGATATTGTTCAAGTTTCCATTTAAGTTCAAGCTTATTCCAGAGCGTTTTTTTCAGCCCTCTCTCGTTCGGTACACTTCTGGCAAGTGGAAAAGTGGACCAGACCAGAATGACTGTATCACTGGCTGTGTTTAATAATAAATAACAATGGCATTGTATAGTTGTAAAAAACGTGCGTATAATTCTTGCATTTCCTCTTGTCCCACTTTGGCTCAGCACAGGACGCGACAAGAGAGAATTCATGCAAACTGTTTTCTACTGTTGTTATTGTTATTATTACAGATTATTATTACACTATTTGTTTGCCTACTTTACCTATCTCCATTACCTTGTGAATGCATGAACACATGTAACTGATGGTCGTGAATGTATATTTTTTCGTTATTGCGTTTGATATGAAGGGTTAATGAAAATTTTGCGGTTTTGTTTTGACATCGGGATGGATGCGTACTATTCAAGCTCAAGATAAAACTCCTAGAGACTCTCTTGCGTTGTTCCCATTGCATGGGACTGACACACTAACTGCGTTACTGCTTGAGGCATTGATCATGACAGAGAAATGTCATGTTGCATGGATGTTTTTTTTTTAGCAAGCTTGAGCTCATAACAGCAACTTTATTACCTCGTTTGCATTCCATACAAGCAAATTTGGGATGCGGAATACAACACGAAAAAATATTTTCAGTGGGCAGATTTGCTACATGGGACGAGAGAGATTGTGGAGCTTTGGCTTATCGCTATTTCTGCTAGCTTCCTTTCTTTCAGAGAAATGTCACTTTTCAACACCGAATATACTGCGCACTTTCGTCATTCGACGATTGGGAAAAGTAGGTCAGATAAATAAAATCTCACTCTTCAGTTTCCGTTCTTCTTGAGAAGCTAATAAACACTATTGGATCTTCTTGACTCCTTCTATACCCACGAGAACAATGTGACAATGGGCAAATCAATGCTGTCATAAACTATTATTGAGAAATGGCATAAATATTTATTATATAAGTCAAAGACTAGCGCAAGCTTTATCTCCATGAGTGTGGTTATGCAGCATAATAATATCGTTACGGATATGAACCTGGCTGGCAGGTTGAGCACTGTAAAAGCATCAGGATGACGGCGTGAGACGGCGAAAAAGAATTAAGTACTTTATTTTCATCTACTGTCCACTTACATAAATATATTATGGCCACCCTACATCCCAAAGGGGGAAAAATAATGTGATATTATTTATTTCTTCATTACAATCCTCCTCAGGGTTATCTCCATCTCCATATTGCCATTTCATAAATTGCCAGGAGCAAATCAGCTCCAATGGTCCATTTGCACAAAAGAACCGTTAGCCAAAATATACATGCCACATTGCAAACAATCGCATTAGCTACTGCCGCAGCTTCTCAGCTTGGAAGGAGTCGAGAGACTAGCCAACTCTCTGTATGACACGGTGTCATTCCATTGCGTCTGTATATTTACAATGAGTTTTTTTGTTGGTGGATGGCGATGATGACACAATAAATTATGAGAGCTCACCGACAAACAATCAACCACCAGCTAGTTACCGGCCCAATCACCCAAATCTATTTTTGGACTTTAATCATCATCATTCACGTTCTCTGTCGTCTTTTAATCATCATGAGGATCATTAGATTACTCTGTCTTTGTAAGCTACTTGTCTCTACCCTACTAAACCTTGACTAAAGTATCGAAACATTTTTTTTTTCCATATTACATCAAACCCGCATGAACTGGGTGTAACCTCTTACTCTTCGCAGTTGATTAACGCGTACTTGAATCATGTAATAGGGTTTAAGGTCGACACTATAGTGCATTAACTACTTGTAAAAAAATATGGGATGATTAGCAACACTAAATACCCAACCTCATAACTTTGGGGGAAGATGATAGAAAAAAAAGAACCTCTCTAGTTGCTTATCTGATATGCTAATACAAAGCTTGTAGGATTGTTGAAGTATGAAGCTCCCTCCATAACACATGAACTTCAGAATAGAAAAGATTGAGCTTCCAAAACAATAACGAATTCCAATACATGTTTCATCCGAATTAATATTAATTATTCAATAAGTAGTTAATTGTCTGTTGATAAAGGTGCTGCTGAAAGATGAAGGGGAAAAAGGCTTTTAGCGCTGAGCTCCCTACTTGTTGCAATATATTTTTTTTCCACATTTTGGAAAGAGGATGTGGGTATGTTCAGTACTAATTAAGTAAGCATTTGATTGTGCTATCATTAGCAATAAAAAAGCGATTCTTTTCTTTCTACAAGTACAACACTCCCAAGGGTTAAGGGCGCAATTTCCTATAACAGCGGATTAACCAGAAGGCTAACAGTTATAACAATGCTGCGTCACGTGAATCCCAATATTAGCGAATGGGGATGAGCATGTACGTTGAATGGGTGAATTCACCCATTTACATTTACATATTTATATCCCAACATGGAGTAAGATGTAGGCACGATGTAATTTGTTCTTTTGAGAACTGCATAATATCCCATTTTTACCTTTATGGAATATCATAATCATATTGTGTGGATGGAAATGATGCGAAGAAATGTGAGATAGGATATGGGAGCATAGGAGCCTAACGAAATAACAAACATCTCACTCAACCTTCTGACCATTCAGCCAGCTAACTTTCTCACCTTGACTTTGATAATGACTTTGGCGTTAATGAAAACGGCTTCGTCTCTACTGAAGGACTTTGATTAATTGACTATGACTTGTTTCCCTAGCAGGATTCCCAGCTCATGCCTAGGGATATAGTGGAAACCACTATGGTTATATTTAATGGAGAATATAATGCACTGCAATTACCTACGTGCGTAATAGCCTATTGAACTTTCAGGTAGGTGTGTTTATCTATACCTGGCTATGCGAGCTAACTCACGCGCTCCATTTTTTATATTCAATCATCAAAACATTTATTCCAAAAATGCAGGTAAATGGAATCATGTTGCAAGCATAGCTGTAATGGGGAGACCGTGGATTAGTTTGTAGTCATTTTTTTCATCTATCGGGATGTTTGTCTTGAATGTATCCAGCTATGAGTTCAGAGTTATTTTGAAATCTAAATGCAATGTAGTTGTATTATACATCTAACTGGTTTGGTTCAATAGTAGTAAGCTGATTGGAATCTTATCCTCCATTCATTTCATTGCCAATTTGGGAAATGCTTCTGTATTGTTGGAACGGTTGAAAGTTTATGGAAGGGATGGGTTTTTATAGCTGTGCTATATAATATGGACTAATGGATTTAATTTACCCTCGATGATTTCATAAACATCTTAAAAGGGTGTTCCTCCACTTGCGAGTTGGTGGCGTTTACGAAAATTAATCTATGAAAACTTCCCCATAAAAGGACTCTGATAACCTTGCGTCCTTCCACCCTACATACATATATCATTTCCATTTTGCCCCATTCTTTCAGATCAGTCATCCTGCCTCTGGCTGGGGCTCAGTATTTAGCCAGCCATGTAATAGAGGGCGAACGCCCTTCCTCAAAACGGCTAATAAATGGTTTTGACATCATATCCTAACAACAATAATTACTTAAATAAATCTCATTGTAATTCTATGGAACATTTCGGGCTCGGGCAGGGAATCTGCAGAGAATTTTTGCTTGGAATGGTAGAAGCGTTATGCAAAATTATATATTATAATGAATTGGGGTTCATGATAGTGATCGTTGACTCGAATTAAAAAAACCATCACCTTTGTCTACCCCTACCTATACAATTATTGTTGGGCAGGTAATTGACATTTTGAGCGACTCCATCATCATTGTCATCGTCACTCACAAACGTGAAAATGGTTCCCTTTTACGTCTTATGGATAAGTGCAAGGTTATATCTGGTGGAAGCGCTCATGTAATATAAGCATATATATACATCTCCCTTTTTTCCAGTGAATTATGCATTTTTATACAGAGTCTGCACATATTGTGATGAGAGGAAGACACGAAGGAAGGTCTTCTGACCATTTATATGGAGAATGGAAATGAGAGATGAGCAACCGGAAGATACTTGAAAAAAACGTTGCATGTTCAACAACTATAATCTCCAACGATGATAATAATTGGCGTTGTTGTGTTCTTGGCTGAGTTATGTAGGGATGTAATGTAAATAAATAAGGATGTTAAATGTTAATGCATATATGTAACGCGAAAAAAGACTCAGTCAGTGAGTCAGTGTTGCAGTATTATTGAGCCAAGTCAAGGAGATATAAGTTTGAGGGTCATTGGTTGCTGCTGCTGCTCTCTCTCTCTTCTCTGTTGATTGACTCCATTTCAGAGAAGGATGGATTACGGCGTTGATTTAGCAAAACAAAAATGCTCTTAAGTATATATTGTGATTGGGGCTGTAGCACACATGGCCAAATTCAATTACGACAGCAGCATAGTGCCAGCCTGGAAGAGAAACGAGAAGTGAATTCGCAGCGATAATAATTTTCCTTAGAATGGAATGAATGAGATTTGGAAATAAGCAGATTTTTCTTTCCGGATGTATATTGCAGTGCTTACGTAAGAGATTTATTTATCCGAGATTAGCTGAGAAATTTGATTTCCACATGGATAAGTAAAAGTACGTCCAACAATTAGTAGGCAACTATTCCAAATAACTTGCAAACTGGCTAAAATTATACTGATTTCATAAGGACGGCGACGGTTTTCTCTCTCCATTTCCCCAATTTATTCCTCCACTGGAGACATTGAACTAGATTTCATCAGTCGGATTAATTTATAATCATGCATTTTGTAAATTTTATGATAACTTGATGTATCACTTTCTCAAATCAGGAATGACCTTATTTCTAGAGTTGAAAGATCTGAGTCGACTACTAGCTCAACGTCAGCTTACATAAAGCATCTAGAAGAGTTCCGTAAATGCACAGTATTAATTCAACCCTTTCACAATATGCAGGAGCACGTTGTGAAGCAAGTTTTTTTTCTTGATGGAAGTGACATTCCACTTCTTCCAGCTCGTCTGGCCTTGTACAAGCCTACCTCTTGATTTAAAATATATATAATTTAAATGATATTGCGAAATCATGGTCTTTTGTCTATCCCCAAATGAAATATAGCTGTAGTGACTGATGGAAATCATAATGAATTATATATATTTCAACCTAACCCAGCGTAAAAAAAATCAACACTCCAACGTCAATAATATTGATAACATTCATTGTTGTAAAAACTTCACTCGTCGAGAGGAGAGGGGGAGAAGCGGCTGTCATACGTGAGCGTCTTTGCTCCAAGGCACTATTATCACCAGACATGGATTGCTTAACATGAAGACGATAAAATAAAATGGTTTTATACCCATACACTGTAATCCTGATGCCAGATAGTGTAGGTAATTGGAGGCATATGACGACGCTGAATACCAAGTGATACGGAAGTGAGGAAGAAGGAAAAAGAAGGAGCTGAGGTCGCGGCCAAGGTTCCATTCCATCATCATTCTTTTCAAGATCAAGCTCTTCTACGCAACACTGCCGCTATATAATCGTTAATGTAATGATCATGTAATATGAGAAGAAACTCACTCTGCTGTATAGGTAATAATAATGTGATCTCATCACAATCATACTCCGCATCATCGTCACTATACATCCCCTTCTGCATTGATTGTTTCGCTGGCGATGTTGCTCAGGATGGTGTAATACTTTTTTTTCACTCCAAGTCTTGCCATTGCGATATTCTTCATTATCATAGCCCATTATCATCAACACACAAGCTGGTTAAAACATATACGGAGATTATGCTAAACAACAATGATTATAATTTTGATGATACCACAACTAATAAATCACGGTAGTTTTCATACAGGAGTATATTTTTCCCCATATCAGCTAAGTAGGTCGTTATGTGTTTTGTTGTCGAGGTTGACTAGATGCACCCTTGACAATGAATTTTTGTTTTTATTTGGCTACCTACACATTATGCCGTCATGCTGGTGGATGCTTCCTCTGAGCAATTTTGCAAATTACTAGATACGCTGTGGAATGACGAAGGGAAAAATTGAGTAATCCAGTAACATTCATATTTAGCA
This sequence comes from Lepidocyrtus paradoxus, assembly GCA_034696885.1. Taxonomy (NCBI): domain Eukaryota; kingdom Metazoa; phylum Arthropoda; class Collembola; order Entomobryomorpha; family Entomobryidae; genus Lepidocyrtus; species Lepidocyrtus paradoxus. Next base: position 135,303 of record JAQGAH010000012.1, read on the forward strand.
GTTTTTTTTTGCTGTTGATAATTTAGCCTGCGGAATGACGTTAGTCGTGAAAAATGTAATTTTAACTTGAAAAATAACATGAAAATCATGTGAAATACCAGACCTAAGCTATAAAACAGGCATGATCTAATGATTTGTTTTGTTTTATCGTTGACAATAACTAATCAAACTAAGTAAATAATACTATTAACTGTTTTAAAATAGGTTAGCAATGTTGCACTCACAATAAAAATAATTTCTTGGAATTCAACGACAACATTTGTGCTGAAACCATCTCAAGGCTTCAAGTTTTGGAAGTCAAAGAACGCCATAAAGAAAAAGTGTTATTGGGAAATGATCTATGAACTGAGTAAGGGGATTGGAACGTGCAAAGGAATAATCTCACTGACACGATATGGCCAAACATGTAATCCCAGCCAGTCAAAATATCCAATGAAATGATTTTATGGTATGGTCATGAACATGTCTGAGTTAAGTACAGAGGAACTGTTAAACAGACAAAATGTCGCTGTTGTTATATATATTTATAGGAAATCATAAAGGTCGTTTAGAGACGCATTATAATTCCACAGAGTATTCTGATCATTAATAATTAGTCTACTAACTAGCAAATAAGCTGATTAGCGTCTCAAATCCCTCGATACTTTCGAATAATATTTTCTTGACTGTTAAAATCAATTAGATTTTTTTATGGAATTCCTGTCCTAATGGAATACTTTGAATGCTATTAAGTAGCTGGACTTGCTGATAGTCAGCAAAAGCTTGCATAATGGGTTGGCTCCAACTACGTTCTTATACGACCGTATGATGATGAAAGCCTCTTGAACCATTCTGTTTCCTCTGACTTAACATAAAAATATTACAACAACCCCTTCCTAATATTACCTAATATAAATATTACGTGTTTTTCAACACATCTCCTCCAACAAATTTCTTTGAATTGGCCTATTTGTGTTTTTATTACTGGAAAATTCTCTAAAAGCCCATGTCCGCAAGCCGTGCTTAATGTCGAGTGAAATAATCCCCACAGTAAGTTTTTACGCTCCTTGCTCTACCCCCATTGCATAAGCTGCAAGCAAACGTTTGTTTTACCCAAATAAAAAAAAACGCTCTTACAAGGAGATTCATGTTTTATTGAATTGCAACAATCGCTTTTTATTTGAGTTGCAAAATAGTCATACCACAATTTATGAATCATCATTATCCTCATCATCATGTCCATGTCCAATGTTGCTTCCTCAAAAATTGGGACGCTCATAAAGCTCCGCTTTAAGGATATGTGATTGATGATGATGCAACATTTATTGGCATATAAGCATGATTACATTATCCTTAGCTTGCATACCAGTCCCCATCCCGAGAGGAAGAGGGCCAGTGTGTAATCCCATCCAATACATAATATTGGGCTGACATCACCTACACAAACTTGAATAATAGTTATAATTATTCTCTCTGCTGGTATCACAATATCGGAAAGCTTTAACCTACACAGTCAATGCCACATCTGGTGCGCTTCACTCCATTCCTCAAACTAAATAGGACAAACCTATAGTCGTCGACAAAGGCTAGAGCTAAAGTGTTTCGGAGAATGCTGTGGGGACTTTTCCATCCAAAGCTTAGATATGCCAACTACCTACTAATAACATCTAAATAGAGAAATATTTTACAAGGAAATTCAAAACGGAAAAATCAAACATTTCCCCCCCCTCATCACTATCATCATCAGCCTAATAATAGCCATTAACGATTACCATTCTTACATTATGCTCACCAGACAGTTGGACTATAGGGGCTGACAATCGTCGTGACAGGCACTGGGCCTATCTCATTTTTTTGGCTTGGATTTTACCGTTAGTTCCAAACAGAGTCCTGGTATCAGAGACTAAAGCCAAATAAATAATATTTTGTTTTCTTTTGTGCTGTATCACATTATGGTACTTATTGTGGCAGCAAAGCATATTTTTCATATCGAGCGAGAAAAAGCAACGTTATATGTTCATACGACGCTGCTAAAAAAACTGCAAGAGTTTCGAGCATGCAATGTACGGAACTGTGTGGTTCTGGCCTGGTTAATCTCGCCAAGCTTATGTAACACTCGCTCCCGCTGGCGCTGTAAATATTTGCATTGTATTTATAACGTAAAGGTTGTAGTAGTAATATCGTGATTATGATGACATAATCCGTTGTCCTCAATGCCAATATATATAGTTTTCCTTCCTATATGCGTTGCTCGCGTTCCACAAAAAAGTGAGCAAGCACAGTTCATAAAAATGTTCATGGACAATGGTGGTGGAAGGGAAGACGAGGATTTCCATAGAGGCATCAATAAGGAAGTGTTCTGCCGTGTCCTTCTTTCCGTGAGTGATGGAACTGATGGGAGTTGATATTGTTTGGAGTGCTATACTAAGTATGAGTATAGTCGTTAAAAATGTATCTGGAAATATGTATATAAATAGGTATACCTTATAAACTTCATTTTGCACACTCATATTTCATAAAAGTGTTACGATCCCATTGGCTATTATATTCGCATGGTTGGGATCGACGCAAACCTTTATTTTCGCAACAGGTTTGCACTCATGCTATATTAAGCAACTGTATGTGTCACAAGGTGAAAATAGAAATTCAGTTCTAAGAAAGGGAATCGTTTTTGAGTTAAATGGAATTGTTTGGTTTTCTAGGCCTATTGTCTAGCTACCAAATATGTTAGATTTAAAGTAGGCCAGGAAGTCTGATATATTATTTAAAAAATTCCTTAGAGACTTTCTTAACTAGGGCTTGCATCTTAGTATCAGCCAATGTGTGCTGCCCGCTTTGAAGTTATGCGAGGACTAACTGTAATATCCTCAGGATTAACGGTAAAATCCCAAATCTGTTACGTAATGCTGCTGGCGTGTGTATTGTTGTCATTAATCAATTTTATGTGCTGACACTCATTTCCCGTGTTGAAGTAGCCGTTGATGTAATATCAACTCTGGTGATTATATCGAATTTGTATATTTTCCCAATCCGCCATTCCCACTTTATGATTATTACGCCAAGTCTGGAATTTCATAATTCAACACGTACGCATCCACTCGAAAAACCTTGAAGTAGCCAATTCCAGCCAATTGGAAGGGGTATTAGTAACGGATGAAGAAGGATGGAGTGATAAAGCTTTCGACATTCCATTTTTTTTCTATGAATAATTACATAACGGCGTCTGTGATAATGCCGATAATGTCATTGAAAAAATCTCTTGGCTATAATCTGTCACATTCTTCTGCAACAATGTTCTCACTAGTGGTAGGTCAAGTATTTGATGATCGCAACCGAGCAATTGATAAGATAACCCCAGTCATGCAGCTATCTGTTTGCTTACCAATATTATCAACAGTATAGGCTATTATTATCCAATGTGCATTAGGATACATTTAAATAGGTGTTTTATTGGGCTCATAGGTATTTATGTCCTTTATGTTATCGTCATTATTTACTCCCTCAACTCTATCCACTACTCGAACGTAATGAGCATAAAAACAACAACAACAACTGAACGTTGTACTCGGGATGAAATTGCAACTAGTAAATTGGCAAAGATGACACTTAGGTATTGGGGCAGGGCCAGTAAACTATCAAGAAATGGACTGTATTTTTATGATCCGTTAACTCATCATGATCCTATTTAAACTCTACTCCACTTACAGTTTCAATTCAGACAAAAATACACAAAAACATTGGGTGAAATATGTTTTTGCGATATTTTTTTCCCAACTGTTGTTTCACCAAGAGGTTGATGAATGGGTTATTGGAAAGAGTACTGAATGGATGAATTGAGTGGAAAACATGCGGATCTGACATGTGCCAAAGAGTATTCTACGAAAATAAGCAAACTTTCTAGACACCCAGTTTATCAATGTAACTCCCACAACTTTCCTCTCACATTTTCTCCACAACTCTCATTTTCCCTAGACACCTTTCAAAACAAGGCCTGTGTTCCTGTCCAAGGGTAAGATATAGGTATAGGGGCAGTGGCATATAAAATCTAGATGGATGGAACATGAAATTTTTAGCAAAACGATACTAGCGATACTAGATACTTCAAAGCAGCTTATTTTCGCTTAGGACATGTGGGCTGCCAATGGAAGTTGGGCTAACACCCGTAAACAAGTATATACCGCCTAGCTTAATGATGTTATGCACGGACTCCTTCCACAATCTAGCGTCCGAAGTTTGCAGGGAACTGATCTTTCTCAGTGAAATGGAATGAATGCCTCTTACATAATTACATGCACAACTCGTGTCTGCATAAAAGTTAGTCAGGTTTTTGCCACACGACAACGACCACGGAGGATGAAAGAAAAGGCTAAAAGATACTCTGTATCGTGCTATCGTGTTTTTAATGTTCTGAGCCAAAGTGAGGTTTATGACTAGTCCTGCTATCACTTGTTTTCTGGAGTTCGGTGCACTCAAATCATTCCAAGTGCGTGATGCTCCTTTTCTGGTCAGTATCATATCATCATGATATGATTTACTCACACTCGTACCCATACTAAGTTGATATGACTTTGTCTATCCAAAAATCGTAGCATCGTACTCCATGGCATGAGTTAGATAATAATTCCGTCAGATATATATCTATAATGATAGTAATGGAATTAATAAAGTAGCTGGACTAGGACTGGTTTTTGGAAAAATCCAGATTTTCTATGTTCATGTGAAAAAAAGTTACCTTTCGACTTTTCGAAAAAAATAATTTTATTCTGCACAAATTATGTGCACTGAGTAAAGTTTGTCTTTGTCTAAAGTTATGGAATTCATTGGCCTTTCTCCAGTTTTAAGAGCATCCCCCATATTGCATTACCACTTTGTAAAAAATGATGCATGGGAAGCTTGCATTGGGAAAATTAAATTTCAATCAGTTTCCCAGGGTTCATTTCAGCACCGAGCTTCAAAATGATATTCCGCCAATTGCTAAATAGCAATCCTATAATCTTTACAGTTCATCGGCATCTACATGGTTCTGGTAAAAGCAAATTTGCATATAGTTGGTCACCAAACACATGGCTTAGCTGTCTTATTGAAAATAACGATTTTCTTGCCATTAAAAAAAAACATCTTATTCCCGGTATTGAATCAAGTCTGCATTAACACCGATCTGTTTGTGGCAGCCTTTATTCTTCTTCATGACATCATGCAGCTAAATTCAATTCCAAAACTTGCCGAATTGTTTCTCGAAAAACTTTTTTCCTAGTTACTTTCCAATACTTTGCGGGGTTTACTACTCTAGAGCTGTTCTCCACATCCAGTCTATTTCATTTGGTGGCTTATTTTAATCCCACTTTAATTTCATCGAATCTGCATTTGTGTCATGAATTTGGATGGAAAAGCCTATAAAATGGTCTCTCCATTGGAAGAAATACCTACTTGGCAAATTCCTTGTATGTGATGAACAACAGACAAATGATTATGTTCACTGGCTTATGACTAATGCTATCTTGTAAATATTAGCCAGAGTCACATCACTGATAAGCACATCACTCATAATACAGATATGAAATTCATTGTTATGACTATCCACATTTAGTCTTTCATCTCTTTTTCACCACCACATCCATTTCCATGAACATTCCCATACATGGATGAACACGATTATTAGGATTATGAGCATGGTCGAACCTGGCTGACATTATTGTTTGTCATCTCCATCAAATCAAACTAACTACCGATGGCCATCAAGTTTCCAGGAATCCATTCTCCACCAAAATCAGATTACATCATGTCATTCCAAACTTTCCCCCCAATGCACAAACAAAAAGCAAACTTGAGCTTGCCAGACCCACAATGTGGAAGTTCCAACAAGAAATAATAGGATAAAAAATATAATGACCATTAAAACATTTTAAGGTTAAATATATTACACCGGACGGACCGGACCAGCTTTCATCAAAAACGTTGACCAAGGCTTCGTTCCAAACATACACGTATATACCCATATCTTAACAACAATCCCGAGTTTCCCAAGCTGAAATTCAAACATGCCCATCAGCCCAGCACTCACATTCTCTCAAACCGAGAGCCCAGTAGTCACGGCACGACTTATGTAATGTGACTTACGTAATCAAGGTGACCTAACAGATCGGGGTTTTCGTCCGAATGAGTGATGTAGTTCGCCTCCCATGCTCAAAACTATGAAGGACGGGACGAGGAGAAAATCCATGTTTTAGTTGAAAGGGAGAAAAGGAAAATTGTTTTGACACACATGACGAAACGAAATAGCTTTAACGTGTACTCCTACCATAATAATAGTCGTATAGTCCATAATAACAATAATAATATCCCTTGCATGCAGAATAATCATAAACAACATGGCTACATTAGGTTGTGACGCTCTCTCCAGAAAATATGGTGGAGAGGGAGTTCTTCAACCTATTATTTAATACATAAATATAAATGCGTTTTTTCATATTGGATTGCTTACACTCGAGTTTCACCAGGAGAGAGTTTTCATTGAAATCCACAAACTGACTGTTTAAAACTCCACCATCTCTGAAAAAAAAGTTCTATGAACCACAATGGAATGGGAGAGAGATGCATTAGCCATGTAATCATTTCTTTTCTTGGGTTATAGTCCAGTCCAGCTAAAATAATCTCCTATTTTTTCCCCAACTTGTTTTTTTCCTCCATTGCAAAACACTCGGTAAAAAGAGGAATGCTTATGTAAGTGGATGGGTTAGTGATACGTATGAGCTGGAATGTCTTGTTGCGTTATATCAAGTGTGTGGTAATATATAATGACCCAACTCACTAGACTGATGATGATGATGATGACTGGCCAACCTGCTTGTCCAGCGAACTATGCATCAATCACATGGGAAACGTCAGTTGAATGTCAAAACTTTTCTTGGATTTTGAGTTTATCCTTAATACTCTTTGTTCTACCTGTTGTTGCCCTCATTAATATGAAAAGATCTTCAAACTCAAATTTGCAAAAGGGGAACTCTTTCATCGCCAGAAATATCGAATGTAATAATCATTTGCATGCAAATTTTCTTACAAGCTCCTTCCTTCCCTTTTCCCCTAAGAAAGTTTTTCATTGTCATTGTCTCAGTGGCTGTTGGTTTTTTAAAACTCTTCTCCTCTAACACAGTCACCTATATGGAAGGCAAGAGCCCACTTATTTTCTCATATGAACACGGATGAATGAATTGAAAACTCGGAAATGAGGCCGCACGGTTCTTTCTGAGCAGCCGACTGGCTAAAAAAATCTCAAGATCATCGTAATTGTTTTCATCATCATCATCACCATCATCAGTATTGTGCTACCTAGTTAACATACATACCTTAAGAACGCATTTTACATCAACCTAAACAACACTCCCTACACATTCCCCCACTCATTATTCTCACGTTCCTTCTGATGCTTGCTTACCTAAGGCAAGTGAATAGGATTTAGCCTACTTAAATGTACTACTTCTTCCTGATATGCTGAGGTTTGCAAAAAAAATGCGCATAGTCTACATCATCATGAAGGGATAATCTGCTCGTGGTGCATATTGTTACTCATCGAATGTGTGTTGAATATGATGAATTGATGATGGTGTTGGTGCTGCTGAGACGAGGAAGGATATTAGGTATGTTGTGACGCGAGAGTTGGATAGAATTGGTGTTACTTACCACTACCAACGTCGAGTCGTCATCAGCATCACCATTATATTCCGATTTTCCCTGACAGCCTCTATTGTATTGACATTGTATTCAAAAAAGGCAATATATATTATACACAAGAATACCGACCGCTGGCACGTTTTTGATGTAGGTAACGCATGCATGACAAAGTGAAAAAGAGGAAGGAACAAACGAATAATAAAAAATATGAGTAGAAATTAACTCCGCTAATAAATGGCATTATAAGTAGTTTTGCATAGGTACTCCAACCATACTGTAAACATCTAAAGAGTGGAATGGACTGTACAAAGCGCGGACTGTTTTGCAGGCATCTGATTAATATGCCTGTAGTTTAGCATTGTATGAGCAAAAAGAGATTCACTGCCAATAATAATCATTAAGAGCCAGACTACATACATGCCGATAGTGAGCTGCATTGGTGCAGACTAACTTAACGTTTTTTTGTTTGTCTTTGATGATAGCGTCATGTTGCAGTCAGTTGAGGATTGCATTAACCTGAGGAATCATTCAAGTTCAAAGCCGTTGTTTAATTCTGAACTAATTTGCTCTTCACCAGATTCACTATAGATTTTCCCATCCTTTTCATTCGTAATTAAATATTTCTTGGAACTTGGATACAAATTGGATTTATCTGATTTCAATTATAGTGGGGCAATGAGAAACAGTTATATGAAAATAATAACCTATACACAACTCGTGTGTGACCGACCACGCGTGTTTTCCTTCCAGTAAAGTTCACAATATCAAATCAAGTGTACAGCACGAGAGCACAAAAGATAGGTACATTGACATAAAAACAAGTACATCCATATTTCTTTCATAAGGAATTGCAGAAAAAGATTTTCGTACATGCGAATGGAACTACTATGTTGTGACGGTCGTGTTCACTGGTGAGCGGAAAAAGCGTACTCCAAAACAGACACAAATATCTGGTTTCGGAGTGACAGTGATATAACATTTACTGGATCATGGTGATGATGATGACGACGAGGATGATATTGGTATTACTATTTTATTAGTGGAACTCTGGTGTAGTGAGTTTCTCATTCACCTTTTCGCATTTCGAGCGGCATATCGCTGTAGCTTGTTTGGAGGCACGGGAAAGAGCTGATAATCAGTCGTGGTTTGACAGGACTTGGATTCACTCGTAGGTAACTTTGTTGCCGTCAGCAGCCAAGCACACAGTCAACTTGTTTGATATAAAAAAAGGAACGAAGCTCGCTTATTATTCACTTCTGTCTGTATGTCGTGTTTCGTCGTAAACAAACCAGGAGACTGAATCACGGTGTTATTGCTCAAAAAATATATATCTTCTACTTATTGTATCCACATTCTGCGTTCTTGAGTTCTTATATAATGCAAGGAGAAGCATGACTATTGTTTAGCAAACTTTCCGATATTACGTGTATTTTTGGAATGCTCCTTTGGAAAGAAGTGGGTTTGAATAGTTAGCCTTGGAATTTAAAGATATGAAAGGGACTCTGTCATTCAGCCTAAATTTAATTTCTTGGAAGTTTACCTTTCTCTAGTGAATGAGTGATGATATTACTTTCCATTTTGTTCCTCCCTTTTGGAAACTTGGATTTTTTCTGAAGAAAAAAGTTATCCTTTCTATTTGATGAAGTGATATAATAAGAGGAAAAGGGCTTTGTAGAAGGGAAACGAGAGGATAAAAAAACATACCATACTTTTCTCTTTGTGCTCTTGCATAAGCCTTCCAATAAAAATAGAAACAAAGGGAAACCCAAGCTTAAACCAAAGGAGAGAGTTAAAGAGCTATAGCTTGATGTTCTCCTTGACTCGCGTGTCTCCCTTTTCCCTGTGAAACCCATCACCAAACTTCTGAGAAACAACCATAGGCATTCTCTTACTGAGAGTGCTTGTGCTCACGTGTTCCCCTATCTAGGTTTGTGAAAGTATTTAATAAAACTTAAGTTGACAACTCCTTTCTCCTACTTTCCCCATCTCTGTCAAGTGAACTACGTCAAGTGTCTTCAAAGGAGGGCTTCTATTTTGGATATATATTTTTTTTACTCAACTGAGGTAACCTTACTATGCATTTCTCAATACATACTTATGGAAAGAAGTTTTCTCGGTATTTGTATTTTGCTATGAAATTTTAAGCTTTTACCCTTCAGAGAAAGTTTTTCCATGTTATTCATTTCCCTACGCTGTAATAAGGGACGGCTTTTCATTTCCGTGGAATCCATTTGACACTTATAGAACGGTATTATAAGTTCTGTTTATATGAGTTTGCATACATTTATAATAAGCTTATTAGGTAAATCTCATTAGATTCCTGTACGTATTTTAATATTTGTCATAATTTTAGAAACGCTTATATAGGTAACATACTTTTTACAAATTTGTTAGCTCAATCGTCATAATCACTTGCGTAATAGCAAATATATGACTGTTCTGTAAACCCGGTAATTATCGATTGGGATTGCGTCGCTTAAACTCAATTTTTTTCATTGCTCTTCACTTCATTTCAAAACTCTGTAAACGGCTGAAAAAATAGGTCAGCTTTAGATTACATAAGCATTACTCATTTCAACTGGACAAAGGGGGCCAATCAATCCCAAAGCGATTTGCGCACATTCTAAAAAGCATAAAGTAATTTGCATGTGTTATATCCCCTAATGACTATTTTAATGTCTAGCATTATTATCAGCCTAATCCGGTTCAGCCAAAAGGCAAATAGTTAAACAGTGAAAGAGTTAAAGAATGGAAGGTTAAAAAATACATACATATCATATTCATAATCGCGTATAATATATCCAGCACATTTTTTTGCCTTATTGATCGATGAATTTTATTGCCTTGTCGTTTCAAGTATAGATTGCATCATTGGCAGTGTGCTACACATTATTGCAGCTGGTAAGCTTCATATTATCTTTTTTACGTATGTAACCTCACGACATGGACCAACAAGCCGTGTTATGCAATCCCTCGCACAATTTATTTCGCCGGATTGAGCAATATCCATGGATGTATGTAATGTAAAAAAAGGCCAATATTACGTTTGTTACACATTCAGCCATGTATGCATGATCATCATATCATGAAAAGTATCCCGAGAGCACACAAATTGAGAAATTGTTGCAATCACTCATTCTATTCTGAAACTCCAGCATAATCCATTTCCAACAAAAAAAATGTTCAGAAGATAATCAATTGTATATAGTCCTCCCGCTCACACGCTGCATTGACTCCCATTCAGTTTGAGAAGTATTATCGATGCGAGGGTGATGAGTATTTTTGTCTACTTATTTTTGGAACTGCAGATCCATGTAACATATTCCATGCGACCTTTCCTGTTATCATTACCATATAGTATCAGTCAGAGCTAAAAATTGGCATGCAGGGCTCATATGACATGAAATTCCTGCCAATCCTATACCATTTATGACAATTTGTAAATCATGATGGTCATCATCAATCAGTAGACTGCAACAATCTAGGCGACGATAACGTCCTGGTAACTGGGCATGAGGTATGAGGTATGGCCTGGAATAAGATTGAGCAGAAAGGGCCTCTTTTCCCTATATGAAAAAGCAGAATGGAATGAAAATGGCATAGAAAATATCGATAGGAATGAATTTGCCTGCAGTGGAATGATTTTTAGCTCTAGTGTCATCATCCTCAACATTACCTTCACAATGTTGACATAATCATCAGTTTAAAAATGACTGATACCGAGAAAAAAAAAACTGCGTTTTGACTTTTACGCTGAATATGAGTGTCTGGGAGTACGAAAGCAATGTCATATCCTTAAATCGCTTCATCATCTCCATACGTCATTTTCATTTCATGGGCTTTCGCAAAATTGGTAAACAACATTTTTTTTAGAAAAAAAAACTTAGCCTCTCCATCACCTAATGATAAATATCTAAAGTTCCTTTAAGGATGAGCTGATGAGCATATAATGCGAAAAATATCCTACTAATTTCTAAATGAACTAGCAAGCATATAAGACCATTCATTAGGCTAAAAATAATCGTATGATAGATTGATGGTGTTAAAAGGAGGTTTTGGAAATTCCTGCGGTGCACTCCAAAAGGTCGTGTGCTACGTGTTGTCATATTATGTGTTCCTTTTCTAGTTGTTGTGGGAAACCAGGGCAATTGCTGTTTACCCTTTCTGGTGGTTACTTCATGGAAAGAGAGGATTGCATAAAAGGGGATTATGTAATATTTAATGTCTATATATTTTCCCTAATGTTGGCATTCATCCTTTCAATTGGGCCATTATAACAGAGCGGTTTACAGGATCGATATAGGTTATGTTATATTTGGCGTTCACAGCGAACTTTGGAATTAGCTATTGACAGTAGGTTGGGTATACATGTCGAAGGAGATACCGTGAAACGCACCCAAATTCCAAGATTAATTAACCTGGGAAAGGTGGTAATGGCAAATTTACATTTACCCGGAAAAGACTGCTTTACTTATACAAGTCGGAAGAAAACATATTGAAATCAAATAGAATCCACGTCCAAAAAACCAGATACAATAGCTGTCATTTCCGTTGTCCCACACTGGTCTCAAAAAAATTACTTTGTATTTACTGTAGTCGGTGTAGGCAGCTAATAGATTGTAAATAAGTTGACTTTGCTGGATTATTGATTTTCTATGGGTGACGACTTGTGGTGAGCTATTTTTTAAACGTACTTTGTGCCCCAAACAGTAGTCAATGAACCTTTGTTCATTCTTCCCTCAGCTGGACATTAATTTCTTTTCCGAAATGCCAATTCAGTTCAATTATTGTCAATCAAATATTTGTACCTGGATTTGTAATTTTCCTCCAGGCAAGCAAATAGCCTTCTGAAAGACAGACTGATTGGGCTGGAACGTCCAAATAGAATGTTGGAAATGAATGAAAGTTGAATATGATTCATTTGTAGTAGGAATAAGCGTCTTAAAATAAAAACGCCAATGTGTATTTTTGATACTATTTTTTCGCATCAAATAAACACATTGGAAAATAGCAAAGCTAATTTTCACCAATATTTTGATCACAACTAGCCGCATGCTTTGCCTGTATTGGTAAGGTGCAGTTGTGGACATGCGAAGAGCTGACCTTTCATAAAGATGACGTTACCTTGAACCAAATGGTAAAAATAGAAATGGGGAGAGAAAAATAAATCCATGTACAAAATAAACGTGGCTTTTTATTGAGTTATATGAAATTGAATGAATATATATTAGCTCAATCAATGAATAAAAATCAAAAAAGAGATGAACGTGATATACTATCAATTATAAAAGTGAAAACATTGATGCAAAAATAGTAAGCAAAAAAGCCTCTTACATATTATATTATACAGTATAATTTACGCCGTATTCAAATTTCAGTTACGCTTCCAACGTAATCCGGTCGATGAAATCTAAATTGCGAGAAATATCCATGCATTATTTATTGTCACGAGTATCTTCGATTCAAATTATTACAACAGAACATTTCATATGCAAAGTGAAACAACAGACCACCACAATTCCAAGTACTATTTCCAGCAAAAATTTCAAATATGCAACCACAAAAAGATTGCGCACCCGTGTCAAAGCAAAAAAACCGTAATATTCTATTACATAACCAAACGTTGCGTAATCTGTTGGATTCCAGCTTCTACAGCGTAATATCGAAACGGTGAACGTGACTCTGTTATAGCTTCATGTGAGCTTCCCCTCACGTGTCTTGCTGAAATGTTTACTCTAAATGAACGGTTTGACTAAGGCCATGGGATGATGACGGGATGATCTATCCTTCCACAATGCTCCCGAAATCTGGGAAAGCTAAGGGGACGCTTTATGCGTCGATACGAGAAAGCTCGCATAAAATCCGCAACTGTTTCTAGAAAACGGTGTAATGAACTTTGAGATTCCTGGTGAATCTTTTGTAACCAATACCGAGAACGGAAGTTATATCCATGTAACATATTTTAAAAATATAGCCTGGTAGTTCCTATTGCTTAATTGTATTCTGTGAATAAGTTATTATGGTGGGATCTGACATTTCCGGAAAAAGTATCAGGAAATCAATATACATAAGCTTAGGAGGAAGTGTACATATTGTAAGTACGCTATGTGGTTGAGTACATTATGCTGTTCCTTTGCTACATAAATGAATCATTAGCAGGGCTTTTGATGCATATGCATAACTATTTTTTTTGTATTGGAAAATTCCATTCTTTCCAACAACAACCAAAACATACGAGGCTAAAAGAAAATAGATGGAGAGAAAGGAAAAGTGCGGCGAAGGGAGCCGAGTGAATCCGCTCTAGTTGTTTTTCTTGCTTTTGTTTCTTCCCAGCTATTATAGGATGCTATTGAAGTGAGCTTTTATATGGCGTAGTTATAATAAATTTCATATTACAACAAACACTTCCTGACGGCAAACAACATGGCTTTTCTTCGATTAGCTACCTGAACTTGTAATGGTATGTTCCTTTTTATTCCAAACACAAATTAGGAACTAACTGGAACCATCCTGGTTGACATCGGGCTCTTTTCAAATTTGCAACAATGCATGCAATTGTTTTTCATAGTAGGGAATTCACGTGGAGAACAAGATGTTATGTATTATGGTATAAGATAATTGGTCGATGCAGGGAACCTAGAGAAATTTCCGGGTCGTGTGCAATGCCCAATCAGCGTTTTAAACTAAATGTTTAAACTAATATGATTTTCATTTCGAAATAAAAACACTGCTTGTTATTTTGGCTCATTTCCACATATTTTTCCGGTGACTCGGCCAAAGTCAAGGAGTTAATGAATTCTATTCCAAACAAATAGACGTGTTTCAAGAAGCACAAGCCAAATATATAGATAACCTGTTTACCCTCTCTCAACAGAACTACGTGTTTGCATAGCTTTAGTCCCAGGGGATTGCAAAAATGCACGCGTGATTTGAGTCCAGGTGACGTAAAAAATTTTGCAATAATTTCCGTAGCCCTAAAGCACCTTATAAATATTAGGAAAATGTGAGTTATGCGATCGAGTATGTTTTCCAGCTACAATAAGGTACTACATAATGCAAAGAGCACGTTTGTCGGGAAAGGTGGACACGTTTTTTTGCAGAGATATGTAGTACTTATTATTAACTCACTAGGTCTGTTCCTAACTATAATATGTGTGCTTGAGAGAGGGAAAAAACAGTTATCATATCATATACTGTGGAATATTATGAAAGCTTGCATCACGTTCCTACACCTTTCTCCACATTAGTGTAGCCTTCAACCGTACAGTCACCATTGAACTTGGCTTCCAAGCACTGTAGCATCATATATGAAGCATGAGGCTGAAATATTCGTGTAGTGATGGAGAAAGCTACATATGATAAGTTCATAGCTACTTTCATAATTTTTCCCTCTATAGTCAGGAGAATGCTACAAGAGACGGGTGAGCTTAGTCGAGGCACGTTGCACTAGTTTCATGGTCAGGTGAGTGACTCTGAGGAAGGTGAAGAGCTTTCGCAAGATGCATTCATTGTATGAGATATTTGCAGTACAGATGAATGAGAGAAAGGCTGGCAAAATGTGCTAATGTGTATGTACCGAAGCTGTACCAGGGACCAGCACTCTGGCTGGAAGAAAGGGCTTGACGGTCGATCTTCAGTTTTCCCTAGAGTTTTGCTCCACTTACAATTATGTAGGTATGTTGGGTCATTGAAAGCATGCATTTGGCCTCTGCAAAAGTTTCGGATTTTATTTGTCATACTTGAAAATGCAATTAAAATGGAGAGATTTTATGACTTTACAATTACCATTGTGAAATGGATGATGAAATCGTTATTCAATCCATGGAATAATGTCATTTCCTCATTATTCTTTTGAAGCGAAGATCATCTCGAGTTCTTGAAACTATTTGTTTATTCTCGCCTATTGTGTGGGATAAAGTGGAAAGCGACAGTACAAGGACTTCTTTTCGTCTTGGCTAGACAAGGCCAGCACATAAAATCAGAAGCGATTATATTTCAATAAAATAAACAAAATAAGGTTGCAACCAGAGCAGACAAGGTTTAGCTAATATTCCGTAAAATGATAAATAAGCCATATATTTACTCAGGTTAGAGTTCAAGTAGGCGCAGGTAGTTAATTATTAGGTGGATCTGTTTTCCTCCTGTCCGACCATCCATCCTATCATTTGCTCCTGAACTGGATGGGCACTAGATTCATAACCACCACAGTAGCCACCACAGCTCTCCCTACCTTATGTAGTATAAATTGTTGGAAAAGAATAAAAGACTACTTCAGCAAATGCCTGTTGTGGCAACCCACAGCTACTCGCTGTTCCAAAAGAGTCAAGTTCACATTGAACACTTTCCTCTTCCACGTTTCCACCGCACGTGAGTTTCCAACTGTTTGGAAAATGGTGAAGCAGTAGCATTCACTGAAACAGGGCCTACGTCAGAGCAGGTGATGTAAGCTTGAGCAATAATAGCTGTGGAGTGAGTTGGGTTCTGGAAGGGGAAAACGTGTTCCAGCACCCGTCTGCTTCTTACATACTCCCTGGAATTGGATAGGTAGAACCCTTCCGAGTC
This sequence comes from Lepidocyrtus paradoxus, assembly GCA_034696885.1. Taxonomy (NCBI): domain Eukaryota; kingdom Metazoa; phylum Arthropoda; class Collembola; order Entomobryomorpha; family Entomobryidae; genus Lepidocyrtus; species Lepidocyrtus paradoxus. Next base: position 151,512 of record JAQGAH010000012.1, read on the forward strand.
CGAATAGCTGGTGTGTTGTGTAATAGGAGAAAGCAGAGGAGTGAGTTAGCCTGCTCACTTTCATGAGCTATGCAAGCGATCGACAAAGCGAGCCAGGTTGTTAGTTTGTTGTTGTAGCGAAACGGAGAAAGTAATACTTTCCCAGCTTTCTCCTGCTTGGCGTGTGTCTTAAGTCTATGTATTCTGAGGATACATGATCAGTTTTTCAACTAGACATATCAAATTACTTTCGTTGGCGTACTTAATTGGAGGGATATATTTGTCTTTTGAAGGCATAGTGATCTTTTGTAACGGTGTACCTGATAAATCAGTGACCTGAGAAAGGCAATAAAGTGTGATCTGAGATTTGCGTACATTTTCGCAATATATTTTAAAGAAATTTCTTGTGTGAACATGTAATGATTCTATTTTTTATGCGTAAAAATTAAATTAGGGAATTAAAATTTAGACATGAAAAAATAATTGGGCGATTAAATGTGCTAATAATCATTTCTAATTTGTTTTATTGTTACAGATGCACATCTGAGGGGCCAAGTGATGGTTGCTCGCGGTCCAGATTCTCCGGCAAATAATGAAGGTTGCAATTCAGTAGTGCCAGTTCCTCTACCAAATGGTCCAATGATGGCTAGAAACGGCAACCGTGATGGTATGGTGGGAGGTCCAGGAGCTCAGATGTTCCCGAATGGCAACGTAGTGCCACCTGCACCACCGTTCCCACTTCAGGTCGCATTCGACTTGACGAATAATGTGAAGCGAAAGGATTTATTTACACAGAGAAAGCAGAGGGAATTCATTCCAGATAATAAGAAGGATGAAAGCTACTGGGATCGCCGAAGGCGCAACAATGAGGCAGCCAAGAGGTCCAGAGAGAAGCGCAGGTTTAACGACATGATCCTCGAGTCACGAGTGCTTGAGTTGACCAAGGAAAATCACATTCTCAAGGCTCAGCTAATTGCCATAAAAGACAAGTTTGGAATTAGTGGTGACAACCTGATTGTACTGGAACAAGTTTTGGCATCCCTGCCAAGCAATGATCAGCTTCTCAATCTATCAAAGAGAACAAAGGGATTCGGCTCGGGTGGCTCGATGAAGGGATACGATTACAGCGAGTCCCTTGATGGGCATGATCATGATGATGATATGGACAGCTGCCACAGGGAAAGATTGGACTCTGTTGAAATGAGCCCGGAATCGTACACTGGTCATGGATCTGGCCCTCGCTCTCGTAGCCCATCTCAGCACCAATTGGCTGGACTGGTGGCTCCTCATCCCAGTCTTCACCCACCAATCATTGAAATCAGGAAGCCACACAATGGGGAGCATCATCCAATGTACAACAATTTCCAGGATGATTACCGAGACAATCATCAGTCCGCCAACACTGATCGAAGTGGACGAAGCAGTATCTCTCCCTCAGAGAACATTCTCAATCTGAGTCTAAATGGGAACCAATCCTCCTCAGAGCACATGGAGCATGATGAAGAGGTCAACTCTGACTCTGATGAATGTCGATCTATGTCACGTGGCGTCATTCCAGACAAGCCCAGCTTTGTACCCAATGGGGAATTGGAAGGAAAGAATATGGAGGGGGCCGTCTCCAACAAATTCTACTCCAACAAAAACAATCAAAACAACAGTGGTGGTAATGGGGCAGCTAGTAATTTGCCTCACAAGCTTCGTCACAAGAGTCATTTGGGAGAGAAAGATCTCCCCCCATACCCATACGTAGCTCATGGATTAAAGCAAGAATCTCAGGTCAGTCCACCCTGCACCCACTGGGATAATGACGAGGTGACAAGTAGTGGCTCAGGGAGTTCTGACGAAAGGGACTCTGGGATTTCTATCAACGGCGAAGGGTCAGAAAACAGGCAGCCAAGTCCATTGTCAGCATTCAAGAACCCTGCTAATGGCGAACCTGCTAAGGATCCTGGATCCCCTCCACAGCGGAAAAGGGGAAAGAAGAGGCTCATGGAGGAATCCTTTCTCGAAACTGAAAACTCCCAACTGAAATCTGAACTAGCTCGTCTCGCCACGGAGGTGGCTTGCTTAAAAAACTTCCTCTCCACGAAGAAGCCAGCTGGAGGGAAAGCAAAGGATGACGGGAATCATGATGAGAACTCTTCGGACTCATCTCGCTAAATATTTAATGTATATAGTTTTACTTTTAACTTATTGTCTTAATTTCTGCTACAATCATATAGTTATTAGCTAGTTATCCAATCAGTTAACAAGATCTGTCGCTCTAGTATAAAATATATCATGATGATCTAGGCAGAATGTAATTTATTTCAGGGGTAGACGTAACTCTTTTATCCATTCAGTCCAATTCCCAATAATGATCCATCTCAAGCTTAGCAGAAGACTTCTTGTTAGAAAACAGTTTGATACGACCACTTAAGCACGGTAAACTCGATCATTAATGAAAACGACTTGAATTTGTACAAACTATGCTCTATATGCATAGGACATCATTCAGACCAATTTGCCTCCAGACCAAACCAAATCACGACACCCAAGAAAAAAATCCGATTCGATAGTATACTTGGCTTAAAAACATATTAATAAAAAAATTAATGATCGAGGCAAGGTAATCTTGCTCAGGATGAGGAATGCTTACAATTGCCAGATAAATGTCACCTATTGACATATTAACTGTCTCTGACAAACTCAGTTAAGGCTTTACTACATATGACAACTGACTGACTGTAGGCTTGAGTAAGACTGACAGCTTGTGAGTCTCCACTCACCCCAGATGATGAAGGACTTGAGTTTTGCTTATCAATCCACTTTCACATTTGTACCGAAAGCCAAACAACTAGTTTTATAAGATTTATTACTTATCATCATCCAATTCAAACGTTCCAAAACAAAAATATCGTAAAAAATTATATAATCCAATCTGCAAGCAAATCCACCAGATCATTATTTGAAGAGACAAAGATTTACATACTTCTCGCTTTGTACATATTTTAACAAACAAAAAAAAAACATTCGTCTGTATATAACTACTACTGTAATTTATCACTAGTTACTACCTACTTACAAAAGAGTAGCGTGAGAGGAGTGAGAATCGGGAATTAAGATTAGTTTTGTGATTTTTTGTAGAAGTGAGAGAGTGCTCGCGTACTGAAGCGCAACCGTTTAGCGATAAGCATATATCTATATTAATACTTATACTGACGTGTATACAAACTGTTAAGGAAAAAAATCTATTTATTATTATGAATTTATCATGTACCTATTGAAATCAAAATGATCTGTGTAGAAAGGAAATGGTAGCGGAGGTGCATACATAAATATATATATTTATTTTAGTCAAGTAGTGTTAAGAAGTTTTTTTTGTTTTGTAATAAATATAAGTCTGTCATAATGTTTTTTTTGTACATAGTCTAAGGTACAACTTGGATAACTCCCTTTTTTTCTCAAAGTTGTACACGACTGGACTCCATTTCACCGCCAACCTCAATGACGACTTTTTTTGGGGGGAGGATAAGTAATTAGTGTACTTTCCAAGCGGTGTGAGTCCTTTTAGAATCAATTTATATTATAATATTATAAAAGTACTTAAGAAATTACCACTGAACCATGAGGAATGGAACATTTTTTTGTTACTTCTGCTATAATAGCTATAGTTTAGTTGATTGATTGATGATAATGATCATGTAGCTCGTAGGTAAAGATAGTTAGGCTGTTGTTCTTGTATGTTAGGAAGTAAAATATTATATTTATTGTGTAGAGTCTAAGATTTTTGTTTCCCGTCACCCCAGTCCTGCTGGACTCACCAGTTCCAGCGAAAAGATCAAGTTTGATACGGCTTTCCGTGCTCTAGCCGTAATTTCTCTGAAGTACTGTCTAATTCCAATAGTTCCATTTACTGACTGGAGGGATAAATATATATATAAATATAACTCCTATTATCAAATGTATAAGTATAGTCTATTTAGCTAAAAAAATACCTACATAATTTATCTCTATATTATAGATCATCACGATATATTTGTATATAACATGAACATACAATATAATTTATTAGTAATAAATTCTATTTTACCCCATAAGATGTAGACATAAGGATCTACTTAAAAAACACGCAGATATTTTTTTTGTTCAACGTTTTTCCCAATATATGTGACAGCTTCAAGTCATGGAAAGGTTGAAGACTGTTTGGTATGAACTGTAATGAAAGAAAAAAGTATATTTAAAACAGTTAGTAAGATTCTTAAATATCATCATAAAATATAATATAGTATGTTTTAGTGAGTTCCATAAAGATACTTTATTATTATGTAGACTAAGCATCTAATATCGAAATAATCGACACACACTAACTATTTGATACTTATCAAACATATTTATATACCCTTATACGCCTATCTGTAGATATTTTTTGTGAACTAACTTATTTCGTATAATGATATCAATATAATATCGTCAGGGGTGCTAATATTACTGATACGAGACGACATAACTTACACATCGCAGCCCATATCATCACATCCTGAAAGGAAAAAAATTCTACCATCATTATCAATCAGCATCATCAGGCATATTCATCAGATCAAGTATATGAATTTGGAATGAATTTTATATAAATATAACTATAATTAAGAATATCCAAAAATCCATTGATGTGTAACTTCCTCATTTACCAAAAACAGAGAATGTTTGTACCTGCTAGTGTTGTCACCGTTTTTTGAGTTAGAAAACGAAAAAAAAAACGTTTCTTTTTAATGAAAACGTGACATCCCTAGTACCTGCTAAACCAGTGAGAAAAGAAAATTAGCTGAATCAAAGAACTATTTTAGAAAAAAATTGCATGAAATACCTACCTCCTCGTATGAAACTGGATGATATCTGTCTACATGATTGTACATTCTAATTACATTTAAACTCATATAATACTAATTAAGAGATGAGAAATAATAGTTCATGCTGTAATACCAGTCCACACCTAAATAATAATTGTTATCGCTCCTAATGATAAACTAGGTAGTTACGCTCGTAATCTGTTTGTTTTTTTCACCAAAGGTTCAACTGAGAAATCCTGTTTGGTTGTTGCTATGATACTATATGATATGATACGTTGTTATATTGTCATAAGATAAGAACGATGGACTGGAGAAGCACTTTCTCTAACTAAACGTTAGACTTCAGTATAATTAGGAAGAAAACTATTAAATTGGGTTACGTAACTTGACCATCACCAGAATCACAAACCGCAAGGCAAACATTACGAATTTCTAGAAAGCTCTGAAAAAAACGCGGGATCATCACCAGAACAGGAAAATTTTACAGGGTCATAAGGATAACTATCGAGCATTAAAAGTATAATTAATCGTGAACGTATTTACCTCTATGGAAAAATGATAACCTTTTGCTAAGAAAATTGTACTTAGGTAGTATCAAACTATTTTTAAACTTGTGTGTAAAAGAAAGTTAAAGACATAGAATAAAAAAAATATATACAACCAAACATCATCGCAACTCGACGATTTCTTTTTGTAGGAAAAACGTAGAAAAAAGTAGGAAATGCTAATGATACTATTTTCGGTAATTACCAAAACATGGTGGTGATAATTTCTCTGTATATGTAGGCTTCTCTTTTACCATCAACAATCCCACGAATAGATTTTAATACGAGATGATACGAGTACATAAAATTCAGTATAATATCCAGAATTGAGTAAATGTTGAGTATGGAGCGCCCTCTTCAATTGTAAACTTTGGATCATGGTATGTATAATTAGCCGATTATTGAGCAACATTTTAATTGTTAACCTTTAAAAAAATTACAAATTTAAGATTCATAGTGACTAGTTTGTTTGTTATTATTGTTTTCTCATAATTTATTATCATTTCTTTATACATTGTCTCTTGCTAAGCCCAATCCATGTACAGTAGAAAGGCTGTAGTTTTCTCAAGCTGGAACATATTTTTTTTCTGATTACTTCCGTCATAACTTTTACATTTCTGTTCTTAACATTTCAGAGCTCCTTTCCAGTTTCATTATGAAAAACATATATATATTTACCATCCTTCCAACTTCCAAATCTCTTAGTCTTATCATATTTTATTTCTACTTTTGCTCCTCCATATCCAAACGTTGGTCCCTTTTAAAAGATGTCCCATTTGAGGGGAAAAAAATTATACAAAATCTAAAATTTCACACTTTTATTTGATGATCATTTATCTCATCTACTCTGTGATTAAAACAAAGGCGATATTATGTGATGCTTGAAAAGAAAATGTAATCTAAAACCTCATGTGAAAACAATTATAAAAAAAGAGGGGAAAACAAATAGTTTGCTGTACAAGAGTAGAGAAAAAATTAGCTCACTCAAACTCAAAGTAATTGCTATTGAAAAATGATACCCTTTCAAAATTGAAAAAATGCAATTTTTTTTTACTTACGAATTTTTGTCAATCTTTCTCCGTAAATTCTTACCAGGCTAAAAAAAGGAGATAGTTAGCTGAATGAATTGATCATCATCATCAATGATTCCCAAAACGGAAAAGAATCTGTTAAAATATTTTACTTGAAGGAAATTTCCCTTGACCAATGTCCTGTAAATGAAAGTAATAAAGTGAAAGATGTACCTATTTATTGTATGTATAACAAGAGTCTCTTGCTCTTTCTGTACAAAACCCATCATGTCTTGACTGGACTGTGCTTTTTTGTCACAGTTTTTTTATTACAGTTATTCTATGTGTAACAGTTAATATACTTATACATGAATATTAATGTTGCTAAGAATGTTATAAATATTCACCATTCATACATTATACTATATATTATGAATACATTTTGTGAACTGCATTATTGTTACTTTATCAGAACATTAGTGAGTGAATTATACAAACTATAATACTATCGATCGATATCTATCTACATTATTATACTATAATAGGTGTACTCAACTAATTGTCGTAGACAAAGCGCATTATATTGTTGTACGAGAAAAAAAAACAGTCTAGTGGAGCAGTGTTATAATCTTATTATTGTAAACTTTATCCTTATTATTTTTGGCGAATAAAGATAATCGTGTCATTAAATAGATTGGGAGTTCAAACTTGTGCTTTTTTGTCATATATACAAAAGGCACCCTCACAAATTGCATAATAATACCAATACGATTGTGAAAAACTAAAATTCATCATCGACATCGGCAACGGCATGATGGCAAATCATAAAAGTACTAGTCATAGGAACCTGGAAAAGACAGGGGAAAAGTGTTAAATTACGCATGATTCATGATACATATATTGCACCTGCTGCATTCCAATTGCATTGTGGATTGGGTTCATTTTAATTGCCTTTTCAGGCTTCAGGATGACTAATTTCCTGCAAAAAATTATTTAGCGACTATATGAACGTATTTAGACTTCTAGATCAATAGGAAAGAGGACGAATTAATCAAATTGTTTTGCATAGCATTTTCATAAATGATCTCATAAAAGATGTATTCGTCTGGCTAGAGCCTAAAATCACTCAGCAAAGCCAGCGTAAACAAAGAAGCGTTGCATACGTAATACCATATTTTCCGCCATCTATGAAAATTGGCATGCACTTGATGGGCTACAATAGTAGCTATTGGCTTAACTCATCAATTTTTCAAAGATAGCTCTGTACCATCCCTTCAAGTTTTTCTTTGTTACAATTGCAAGCAAATAATGCAAACAAAATGCACCAAAGGCAATTATACCTAAGCTAAATACATTACTGCTCCACAGCTAGTTCAGTTGATAAAGTAGAAATATCAATATATATTCTTCATTCTCATTTGTAAAGGTTACCAAAAGACCAAAGATTACCGTATCTGACAAGGAAAATAACACAAAAGCATACTTAATATTACTTAAAATTGTTACATTTTTTACAAAAAAACCTTGTACTTTGCTCTATCTCAGACTTTTTCAAACGAGCCATGCACCGAGACAAAAATGCACTTTATATTTTACAACAAAACTTTTTATATAATGTATGCTAATATCATATCCAAGCCAGAGGAAAAAAAACATATCTCCAAAAGAATCTATCAAATATCATCCATCGCATTGTCCTAAAATTATCATCATCTATTATACACTCCTGTAAACAAGTTCCTTTCATGCTCATTTTTTTACACACAGGCCGCTCACGGCTTTAAAAGTTGGGAAAAGTATTGGGCCTAATCCTAGATGCCCTTTATTGTCCAAAAAAGGAATTTTCTAATGTTCTCCATGCTCCATTTCAATAACGATAATGGCGGCACAGCAAACTTTTTTATTGCTCTTTAGATTTCATTAAAAAAATCTAAACACTTTGCTCCAATGGCCATTGACTACGTTTCAGCTCTTTGGTGATGCACCCAGTTGCAGTAACAAAGAGCGGTAGTGTGACATCGCCATACATAGGAAAATCGGCTATCTATAAAATGCATCCCATGCTATTCCCCTTCTATTAAAGCAATTCCCGTAGGAATATTAATGTTAAGAAATCGTTAAACTGCAAACATCCATTTCACTTATCCCTCCGCTCCATTAGAACATCTTCAATTTTTCTTCCCCGCATACCTAAACCCTAAAAGTTGAATTCAAACAGTTTATTCATATCATCATATCCTCCTCTTTGAAGGGAAATGTGGAATTTTTTACAATTTTTTACCAGAATTTTAGACACTTTTATACAGCAGTTTACCTCCTGTCGTTCATGGGATTATATTATGGTGATAATAACTAGCACCCACTGATGGACCGTAATATTCGTTAAATGCGTCATTTGTTTCCCCCCTGATGGTTCACCTTCTTGGAGGTCCAACTAAAGAACGTCAACTTAGTTACCCTCGCAAGCCTTTACTTTTAAATACTAAGTATATAGCCTTTACTACCTATTACTATACCTATTTATCTCCCATATTATCATCATAATGCATTCCACAAGTTACAAAAGTATAGTTTTTTTTTATACAAAAGGAAATCTTAACTTGGGCACTACACGTGAGCCAAAATTTTCTTACTCTTTCCCTTTCACTTCAGCCAATTTAGCCAAACCTTAGCTTTTTCCTTTAGTGGCATTTTTTGCTCAAATGAGCTCATGGAATGTTCAGCTCATTATTTAATCCCAGTTTTTCGTGTCCTTTCCTTCACATTATATAATACCCTCGATCATTTACATAATACTATTTGCTAACGTGTTAGTTTTATGGAGTCGCCTCCATTCTCCAGTGATATATCAATCTTATCAGCTCGTATCAAAACTGTCCGTTGGCTGTTCCCCGTACATGAGAGGATTTGTGGATGTAATCGGGATGGTAATAAATATGATAGCACAAATTGCTGTGTGAAATCCAAGGATAATTATTATTCCACTAATTATTCCAATATTCTTTCATTAAGGGGCTCTTTGAGCGCTGTCATTGTGTCACACCGTCTGGAGACAATATCCTTTTTTAGCATTCCTCACTAATAAGGAGAGAGCGCATCTGATACAGGCTCAGTAAATCGACAAGAAAATGCGTACAAACAATTTATGTGCTAGTAAAATATATCGGGAGAATGATAATCCTCGCTTGTCTCCTCATTCCATGTCGTTATTATTCCGCGTTCCAAACTATTTTTTCCCCTTTCCACATAGCCAATGCGATATCGAAGGACGAAGCATGAAAAAAAATTGTAATATAGTATTGGTGGTGACAATGGGTGACTGATGACAATACATAGCTGAATAGTTTCAGCGGTCTATTACTTCAGGGTGCATATTTTCCTCCCATAAAAACCTTATGCGTGCATGGAAGATGACAATCCAGAAGTTTTTTTTACTTTACGCACCGGATCGCACATATGTGCGTAGATAATACGTTTGGTTTCAAGTGCATCATCATCCACTGATCCTCAATCCAGGGAACGAATCTAAAACTAAAGCCCACACAGTGAAACTTAACTTTCCTGCTCAGCTCAGAGACTCTTGTGTGATGATTATGAACGGAGCAGAGGGTGCAACGGAGCTTAACCGACGAGTAGTGAAGCTGACTGGGAGAGAGGAGAGGGAGAAAGGGGAAAAAACGACAGAGTTTCAGATCTCATTTGTATTACAAGAGCGACGGGGTTCCTCCACAACAAAAAAGCCAAAGTGAGACAAGGGGTACTTCCTTCAACCTTGTTAGACAACATTAATCGTTGGCCACCCAGGGAGATTGTCATTTTCGGTGAAAAGGGACTAACACCACAGATTCATTTATAAACACGCACGTAAAATACTTCAACTTGAAGGGAAATCATCTCCGACCCTTCTCAAAATCTGGAAGTAAAGTAGATGGAGGTAAGCACAAGGCAATAAAGTAGGCATGGTGATATTGGTGGTGGCGTTGGAGGTGAAAAGGCGAGAGGTAATGATCATTGCAAAGTGTAGTAGTGTAACTTGTTCATTTTATCGCTGTAATGCCCCGTACAATGACTAGAAGCTTATGATATGTTGCGACGTAACACAATATTTTTGAACAATCCTCGGCCACATATCACCTTACCCAAAACTTACCCAATGTATTCCATGTTTGCGTCTGGACTCAACTATGGACGGTGTTTGTGTGGAGGCTAGATCATTAACAGGATCGTGATCATTCCAACAGTCTAAATTTAAATTCCTTCCAGCTGGAGAAAAGAGCTTCTCGTAAATTGTAAAGTACAATGGAGCAAGTTACTTTATAAAAAACATATTATATTTAGTCTGGACGCATCATTACAGGCCACTTATATGATTTTATTTTATGATAGCTTCTCACAAAGTCAGTTATCTTGGTCCAGTTCAGTTAGGCATATTGGCTGCCCACTTTTCTCACCTTTTACTACTGGTTTACTCATTACCTACTCCAAACAGTTTTTTCTTTAGATTTTACCATGAAAGGTAATAACTTTTAGAGGAAAAAATACGCTCTTTTCAAGCCGATTGATCCCGATCATTCTGTTTGTAATGCCAGCAGGTATGCTTGTAAGAAACGTCTTTTGTAATAGGATTCTGCATTTATACGAGTATGAACAATGATTAGGGTGATGGGGATGATGACACCACCAAGAATATTTACATACCTTTCCTCCCATTGTTTTCATGGTTGAATCCGTGTTTCCATCATATCAACTTTAATCGAATGAAGGATGACACAAGTAAACTTCAACTTTTCAACTTTAGCTCCAACTCCAACCCAGCTCGTTCTCTAATATGCTGGGGATTTTTATATGCTTATCATTACAATGAATTTATCTACATATTTTAAAAAGGAATTACAAACTGCTTGAGAAATTCGTTCGCTGCGTCGCCTCTCTCAAAGAATTTGAACGGGGGATTCAAAGCGCATGAAGATCTCCAGAAACCGCATCCATCCATGAAAAGAAAAGCATGCTTTGAAAATTCGGAATTCTTTTTCCCTTCGCCAAGCTTCTATATTAAATTTCTTGGCTTTTCTACACGTTACTACTACTTAGGTGGATGCACGAGCAAAATAAATGTCAGCTTTTTTAGATCCTAACCCAATATATTTAGCATGAATGGATTTTATGAGCTACTTACTTGTCATGTCATCATCTTCAGCCAAGACGCTGCCGCTTCAGAACCCGATTTATTCCATTGTGTTCCGCATCGTAATAAACTTTTCAAACGTTGTCTTCCATCTATGACCACTTACGGCTGATGAATGCTGTCCAATTGGGTTCTGTGAGGGATCTTTTGTTAATTCCCTAGTGCCAGCATTTTTTTTCTTCCTTTGTTGGGGGAAAACAGGACTGAGATTGTTGTTTCTCCTCCCATTATTATATTGGCTGGTACTCGTTTTTTGGCATGGATTCATACACCTTTCTATCACCCTGCATATCGCCGTCCTAGTTAATTACATGTCCTAATCTATTAGACGTGGAAATAATATGAGAGTATATCATGTATAGATGGATGGGAGATAGTGATAGGGCAACCTTCCCATCCATACAACAATACTTAATATATCGTAAGCTTCGCACAAGCTTGCATGAAAAGATCAAATATCCAAATTAAGGTAAAACTGAAAAACTGAAATGATTTGTGAGAAAATGAATAATATAATTTGTAGTTTTCAGAGTATTAAAAACTGCGAATCTCTCAAGCTTAAAATGTAGCATGGAAACTCCTACCAAACCACAGATTTGGAAACAGACGTAGCAAACTTGGTTTAAATTCATAAAAAGTTTTTGTTCCGAGTCAAGCAATGAATGAGAAGCTTCTTGCTGAACTCTTATACGAGTTGCAGTAGTCTTATATGAGTCAATATATATTTCTCTGTGTATTTATTTATCTGAAACATTCATCTTAAATCCGGTTTAGCAGTCAACATGTTTTCATAAATACTATTGGACAATTTACCATACAAAAATATTTATCCCTTGTTGGGTGAGCAAAGCCCAGAAAAATTCGTCACTATCCGTAAAACTATTCCATGCTATCTAGCACTTGAGCATAGCTTGGTATTTAATGCTGGGACGTGGGCAAAAGAAATCAGAAAATACTTCTCAGCATGACTGGGAGAACATGTTCAATAAGCATATCAAGATTGAGAGTGATGTATGACATCGGACGCTGCCGTTTCCCCTTGTTGGCTATTATTCAAATAGAGGGAAGTAAAGTTTGCTGAGGAAGATGAGATAAGCTGAAAGGCAGAAAAAAGGGAACTAGGCATATAAACTTCATGTGGAACAGCGACACTGGGAAGGAGTAATACGCTTTAATGGTTCGTTGAAATTCTCAGTTCGATAATGCATCTTTCAACTGGATTTTCATCGACATGGAAAATAAGGATTTAATACGGGAAGAAATATTGCTTTCTTCTCGGGAAGAAGAAAGCCACGCTTGATTCTTTCATGGGCATCCTCAACAGAATAAAAATATATTGTTATGGCATCCCACTCGAAATTGCTGAGCATTTCCCGGAGATAAAATGAAGTAAAGGAAGAATTATCGCACTGCTGGACTTCGGGTGGAGGCCAATCCCATTCATTTAAATATTACAAATTGTTCTTCTGGATTTTCACACAGAGAGAATATGCTTCAGCTGACATTTTGAGTTTTGACCTCGCCAGATATTTCCCTGTTTTTGAGCATTTAGCGTCAGCGTTTTTACACTGCTGTGATATCCCTCGTATATCTGGATTCATTGAAGTTTAAGTTGCTTAAAGTTGTCATGAGGGAGCAAACCAGAAGTATATATTGATGTCAAAGGAATATTGATGTTTTGCATTTATTTGTTGTTATTTGGGGATCAATGACGTGCGCTACAAACAAACAAACTTGAAAATGTATCCTGGCCAATTGTCATGGATGCTGAGCTATTGTGAGGAAGGACAAAGCTACTTATTTATGAACTGGGGGGGGGTGCTCTTTTAGTTTGCATTAATGAAAATGAATGTTTATGACATTTTGACTTTGTTTAAAATAAGCAGTATTAAAAATGCTTTCAATTATGTAAATATCCTTAAAATTTCCACACTAGCTCAAATTTCATTTATTATACGGTTGATGCTACAAGATCTTTAATATGACGCTACATTTATCTTGAATTTTTTATAATACAATTCATTCAAACATTAATTATTCTATGCTCACACTACACTTCCTGATGCAACAACTTAAGCAGTATACAACTGTCCAGTTAAATTCGATTTATCTGACAAAGATGGAAAATAAATAGTTCCAAATAGGATTAGATACTGCGTATGGTAGGGAACGATTTTCAACGGAATAAAACCGGAAATATATTTGAAAGACGTTATAAAACGTTATAGAGTGCAATAAACTCGATAATTTCGAAGTGAAAGTGCACAAGTGTCACAAAGAGTCTTTTTCAGGGATTTCTTCAGGCATCCATAAAATCCTCGTTTCCCCTTCCCCATCTTTTCTTTCCTCGTCCCCCGCATTTGTAGCTCCTCAATATAATGTACATTCTATCGATGGGCTTTATCGTCAGTCGTATTTAAAATTGCTTGAAGCCATACATGCTGCAAGCAACTTTGGTTACATTCGATGTTAGAAAATCAAAGTAGGTTATACAAAACATGTATTTGGTGTAATGGATGGAGCCAGAATACTTTTACAATGTACAGATTGCAAAATAGTGACAAAACATAAAGCAAGTACATCGTGTTCCCTTTAGAAGAACTGAAATAAAGATTGTACTAAAGGAGCTTCGCTCTCCATTTTCCTTCTGTAGTGGCTTACTGTTTGGCATAAGAAAGATTTCTTTATATTGGGGGAGTTCCCAATAACTTCTTTTTTGTTTTATAACTAACGACCCACACAACTACAGAGATACGTTATGGAAGTTAAAGTTTACTTTTGGTGATGTAAGCAAACAAAGGGTAATCAAAGTGGAAATCCTTCCTTAAGTACTCCTGAACTTGTCAGAAAGTGCATTGCTATACACTGATTCATTCCCCGAAAGACGCCCATCCAAACGACGCCTACAGTACAAACGATGCAAAAACTTTGAAAATATATTGATTTCCTTTGTTCCAATTGAATTTTCCAGCTTTCGACTGGCCCTCATTTCAATTAAACTGGAGCAATATTTAACTCCTTTTTAGTACTACGGTGATAATATGTCCAGGATGAGCTTTTTTATTCCGTTAACTTGGTGTAACATAAAGTAAATGGAATGAAGCTAACCAGGGCTAGGACAAGGATAAATGCCCATGTATCGCTTCCGGGCTTGTAATCGTTTCGTTTCGGGAAGTACCACGAACGAGTTGTCCTGTGGAGTTTTGCATCGTAGAGATCTGAGTTGGAACTGAATAATTTTTACTTACCAATATACCAGTAATTTCTATAACCTGTACATATAAAAACAGGATCCGGATTAGGATCAATATTTAACTCCTTTTTAAAGCTACGGTGATAACATATCCATGTCCAGGTTAGCTTTATTGCATTAAGTTTGTTCAACAAAACGAAATGAAATAAAGCTAATCGCGATAAGGACAAATGGCCATTTATGGCTTCAGGGCCTTTAATTGTTCCGTTTCGAGAAGTGCCACAAACGAACTGTCCTGACTGTAGAGAACTGAATTGAAACTGAATACTTTTTAGAGCCTTTTATACTTACCCATGTTTTAATAAAGATTGATGGTTGGAGAGATTCATGTCGTTTTAAAAAAAAATGCAAACTATGATTGAGTCTGTGCAAAGATTATGTAAAGTATATTGATGAGTGAAAAAACAATGAGGACAAAATATTCTACAATACTTGTTTGTCTTACAAAGATTGGGTATGCTTTGTTCGGTATAAGTACCTTAAGTAGAGAATTCCGACACTGAAGATTTTTGCAATTTTGCATAGGTCTTGTTTTAAAACGTCGTTGAGGGCCGCTACGCTTTCCAGCTTATCTTCCTTCGACTGCCTGTATGTCTGTCTAAATGATTACACTATAAAAGGCAGTGAACTGGAGCATTCCGTTCCTTTTATCTTCCACATGCTTCAAAATGACGGTGATCAGAGTTCCCGTTTCCTCCTGATAATATTTCATGCAGTAATTCTTTTTTGGTGACACCAAAGAAAAAAAATGTTTTTGGATGATATAAGGTGGGTGATTGAAAAAAATGTGGGAAGTTGAAAATAGCCAGAGTCAAAATCCATGACGAGGAAACTTTCTTGTTTAAATTTCTCCTAGCAAAAGTTCAGCTCACTATTTATATTCAGTGATACGTACACCCTCCCATTCCCATCCATTGTAAAGATTGGCTATGACAACTTTACCACCACAAAAATGTCATTGAGTCGTGGTCGTGGTAACATGAGCGGTCTAAAAAAATCTCTCCTCGAGACCTTACTCATTCCACCAAAGGGGGAAAATCCAGCAAAGCTAGCAATGATCACACACAACAAGGATCAGTTTTATATTTGTTCCTTCCCTTTGCCTCCCCCTTTATTTCCATATGTATGAAGGGAGAAAACGTTTTGAGAGTCAAATCAGGAAGAATTTATTGGGCATCATATTTTCAAGACAGGACAATCTTTCCAGATAAGTCCTTTTAAAGTTTCTCCTAAAGTACTTTCTACTTTCCCCGTTGGATATCATATCTGTAGTACATATATGCTTCCCATTCGTTCTTTATACCAAACTGACATCATCGTCAATAACACCGGCGGCTCCATGATATCATTCATATTTGAGCCATTTTGCATCATCCATATAGCCTCCTCCGTCTTCTTCATGTGGAAAGACCAGGCAAAAAAAGTTTTTTATATTGAGTTGAAAAAGACTTCCGTGGCAGTTCAGAGGTAATATAAGTAAGATAATAAAACGTAAGCTGCAAATGATATTACTCAAACTCAATGTTTTACTGATTTTCCCTCAGCCCACACATGATTTTTTTTGGCTACTCTCTAGAACAAACATTTAATTG
The DNA here is from genome assembly GCA_034696885.1 of Lepidocyrtus paradoxus. NCBI lineage: Eukaryota > Metazoa > Arthropoda > Collembola > Entomobryomorpha > Entomobryidae > Lepidocyrtus > Lepidocyrtus paradoxus. The sequence goes on from JAQGAH010000012.1 coordinate 167,905, forward strand.
CTTCCGATCTACCCACTTCTAGAGGAGTGGAAAGCGGCGAGTCAAAAATCAGAATTGGCAGGCCTGGCTTCTGCAACTGACCGGTTCAAAGTTTTTGACTTGAATGACATAACGTGTGAGGGATGAGAAATAATATTATTATGTTATATCACAGATATATTTATATATCCAGCTAGACCTTTAGAGCCCGGAGAGCATCTGGTGCGTTCTAGCAGAAAAACGGTGTATCCCTATCATTTGGTTCAGTGGAGAAAAAAACGTGCACACGGGGTGTGCCTTTATGAGAGAAATCCGAGGAAGATCACAATTTTATTCTGAAATCCCTATGTGATGCGGATTAAACAAATAGGATGATAACTTTGAAGACATATTATGTATGATTTCATATAGGATACAAGCAAAGTAATATTTGCTTGTTGCATCTGTACTAATACAGTTGCATTTGGACAATCACGATTACAAAAAGTCGGGTTACTCCTCCAACTAGAGAAATGTCTTATCGTAACTTATTTGTATTTGTAGTATATCAAACATAAAAAAGATAAATTTCAAACAAAAGGTGAATAAACCGTTTATCATAAAACATTAAAGATTGAGCTGTCATAAGCTTGTCAGTTTCTTATTTGTGAAAGCATTCCTGACACAACCATTAACATTTGATTTAGAAAGTATTTTGGTAAAATCCAAAACACATCCAGATCAGAAGTACGGAGAACTATGCTGTATGTTTGCAAAATGTATTAATGTACTGTACTAATTTATGCTTTTCTCTCGTAGTACATATGAATGGAAGCTTATGATTATGTAAGAGTTATGCTCTTCTTGCTTTGCTCGCATTTAACTCATTTTTATTCCAATGTAGCCTTGTTATGCTGCTGGCTAACTTGCAACCGTTAGGTGAAACGCAAGTTACCAAAATCGTCTGTGCAGTCAATCCGCACGTCTGTCGGTCTGCAAGCACGTTAGCTGCTACAGTTTTGAAAAACTTTTGCACTTTCTCATTGAGAATATAATTTCTGTACTAACTCAGGAATCTAGTTGGTTAACCAGCACAATTGGTTTACACCAAGATCAGGAAAAGCCAAAAATTGAATATACATGATTTTTTAGATCAAATATTGTTTATAATAACGACGCACGATTTTTTACCAATGAACCAAATCAGCTTTGGTTATGCAGTATACAATAGGGATAATTAGTTGGCAGTAAAAGCTCAATATGTAAACATCAAAAAATTGTCGTAATGAGCTTTTATATAAAAACATCCGTAACATTGTAAAACGGTGGTAAGATATGTGACGCACAATTTACCACCATCTTACTAAATATAATACGCTAAGGAATTATTTTCCTGTTACCATGTCTAAGCGTTCCGATTTTGGTGGAGGGCGTTGCGACTTCG